>DWLI01003507.1:0-11754 GCA_018249915.1 Cecropterus dorantes dorantes
TTTTCTCCTGTGTCGCGGGTGCCATGGACACACAAAGACGAATACACAAACACCCAGACCCAGAACAGAAATCTAAAGTCATTATTCAAATATCTGTCTGGCCGGGGATCGAATCCGGAACCCACTGCGAGTCAGACCGGTATAGTGACCGCTCCGCCACGCGGGTCGTCATAATTTTATTAATCAAACATTAAATATATTTACCGTTGTCGTTATCTTCTGAATCGTAAATCAACATTTGCCTACATAAGACAGCCACCTAGAAATCAATGTAAAGAGGAATATTTGATCTCTCAAATCTCTATCCAAATACATTATCGTGGCGTACAAACGTTTTCTACGTCAATACGCTTTAAGTAGTGCCAACCAGTGATAAATTAACCTTTAAGTGTCGATCATGTGTTCACTGCCACTACGACCTTTCCCCGTCTACCCTTCCTTCGTTGAGCAAAAATATCGCAACCTTTACACGATAATAATAAATCTATGGGCACAGAAAATCAATATTATCTAGTCTCTTATACCTACACAATTTAGAAAATATATCAGAAGCATTGTGGATACCTATAACATTTGGGAGTTTCTCTAGATTTCCTTGGGATTCCATCATCAGATCCTGACTTTATGCCAGTGGTGATACAATTGAAGTATGTATATTGGTCCCAATGTTGGTTCCCTCAGGAGTTTACTCTTTCAAATTAAAAACAAAAAAAGTATTTTGATAATCGGTCTACAAATAAGGGAAAAATCGGAGAACGTACATAAAAAATAGATACAGTCGAACATAGTACCTCCTTCTTTTTTGAAGTCTTTATGATATACTTTCGATAAATCTTAGTTAATTTTAAGGTACATACACGCAGATATTGTTCTACATAAGTGTGTGTATGTTGTGTAATATTCAGTGTTGCAAATATTCCATCGTCAGCTTAAATGTCAACGACTGAACCTCTCATTTGAACTCTAGATGTGTAAGTTCGAGGCGTTTAGGATATCCTTTAACCAGCATTATTTGTTCAGTAATTATGTTCCCAAAGTCGCATATTCTACTAAGTGACCTACTTTTAAAAATATACTTAATTGATTAACTGAATGTACATTAGTATACATTTTAGATTTAGTCAACAGCTCTATTAACTATCCGTGACTAACGTAACCTTTGATGTTGTAGATAAAAGCGGATACTAGCAAGTAAGTGTATGTTTACGATCTCTTAATTTATAAAATTATATGCGTTTTGAACTATGAGCTAAGAACGAATGTGAAACCTTGACATCTCTTGAACAAAAAGTACATACATTCTTTCCATTTCCTATATTATGACAACTAGGAATAAAATATATATTGCAGCAGCATTTTTGAACAAAACATTAGATTCCACTGAATGTACTAAAGCATTATCTAAAGTGAAGGACTTTTAAAG
This sequence comes from Cecropterus dorantes dorantes, assembly GCA_018249915.1. NCBI lineage: Eukaryota > Metazoa > Arthropoda > Insecta > Lepidoptera > Hesperiidae > Cecropterus > Cecropterus dorantes. The sequence goes on from DWLI01003507.1 coordinate 1,424, forward strand.
CGTCTGGTCTATGTTTACTCTCGCTACGTTTAATATACAGTTGCATGGGCATAGAGGTTACTCAGCTCCATCTGACATGAGTCACGCACTCCAAAACCGTTGCGTTATGTTTACGATGCCCGACGGAAACTGGAGGGCGTAATTATTAAAAAGCGAGCTCTCAGCTTCATACTTGTAAACCACTTCGTCAGCTTATATTACAGTTATTAACACGCGGTATACTGATACACTCTTTTCAATTACTATTCGTGATTTATTATTATCTACGTCGACACGCGGTTCAAGTACAGCGGCTTTTAGAGCACTCAAAACTTTCATCAAGTGTCGAGTAGTTAGAGCCTCCTCATTGTTCTTAGGTGGCATTCTCTCGCTATTATGACTTAGAAGAGATCCTTTTGTAGTCTTTCACTTTGCAACCTAGCGAAAAACCTCTATCCTCCAGTCTTATCTCAGACGCTATTCTCTACGGACACTTCTATTAAACGTGGATCCAATGAAAAGTTTATCGTGGCTGACAAGGAGGTCCTACGAATGGAGTTGAACGGATGTTGAAAACTGTATTTTTTCATATTTATTTACACTGATTACTTTGATTCGACCCGCGTGGTGGAACGGTCATCTTACCGGTCGGTCAGACACATCTAAATGATGAGTTTAGATTCTATTCTGCGTCTGGTTGTTCATGTGACCATGGTACCCACGACATTGGTGAAAATACTAGTGTGACTATGTGTGTAGAAAGCTTTTAGATAGTACTCTTAGTGCATTTTTATTCTCTGCAACAACGGTTTTCATGCTACAGTATATTTAGTCAAATCCATTATACGAAATAAAACGCTAAGTGAGCATTACGTTAAAGTAAGAGATTTCTTCCGAACCGACATTTCTCACGGAATCATTCAGCTGAGCAAACCAGTTTGAGTTCTCGTTTTGTTCGGCGGTGACACATATTCCTTTGAAGGGAACTTTTATTCACCAATTCACCAGTTGCTTAAAATATTGAACAGGAAAATGTTTATTAAAGTACGCTATCCGTAAGTTCAACACGTGGTTAGTAATTCTTTTAACTGAAAGAATATCTGACTCATTAGTGAATATTCATAATTTTAAAATATAAGGAAAATAAATTGTTCTACTAGTACATATCAATTGAACTTTAATAAGTACATATGTTAGTCGTAGAGCATCCATGAATTGAGAACCCATCTGACTAAAAGTTTGTAATTTTCAGATTTTGTTAAATTGTGGTAATATTTACTTTATTTATATAGTAAAACATCGTAAAAGGATATTTTATGACACATCATCAGACGGCGTAACTATTTTTTTACGTGAATAGGCAATTCATCTAAGACATCTCGCTCGACTGGTTTCTTGATATGAGCAAAGCACGTGTCGCAGGATTCCTTCCACGGATACTACGCGACATTGAGACGACCCGCCTTGACTTGAAATATACATAACATCATAAATATGCACAGTAAATATGTAATCTTATATCATATTTAAAGGATTGTTTGCCAAACTTTTAAATTGTTATTACTGAATTCGTAACTATCTCCTAGGCCCTTGAATACCTCCTGTGCAATTTTGTCGTGCATCAGGATAAATTATTATTATTAAAATATTTATATAATCGTACCACGTTTTCAAATTTTAAATCCATGGTATCTATTTGTCATTTAATCATAATACTGTGTCTTCTAAATTGTGAATACCAAAACTTCTTAACGCTTCTTACATCTTTGTCAATACGTTACTATACATAATTATAATTAAATTTGCTCCAGCATCGCTACTGACATTAGATATTAAGTTCAATATTCACGATAAAACAAGTTCTTGATCTACAAAACCTATGACAAAAACGCTTCGTCTCGTATCATCGCGCTAATTTCGATATTTGTAACTAGCGTCAGCCAGCGTGCCTGCGGTTACATCCAGTAATATTATCCCACCACATCTAATCCCCGCTTAAGAGTAGCTGAGCTTCGGTGCCAACGAACCTATCAACTGGTTTCCGAGGAATAACTTGAATTTGTACGAGTTTAATATGTTTTGATTACAGCGTACATACCAGGACTTGATTTGCATAACGCTGTTGGATAATATAGCTTATTACCTAATAGCTACATTTGAGATATTAATATCAGCTGAAGGTGTATCTAATTCAGTTTAGATTCTAGAGGAATTAATTATGCAGTCAATTATTTCGTGACAATTATAATATTATCTTGCAATAAACAAGTATATGAAGTATTTTCTATATTTGGCTTGATTTTTTTGATTCCCAAATACGAGTAGATAAAATAAAAATGTACCTATTATTGTTATTGTGTGTGGATGAAATAATAGAATAATAAAATATATCTGAATATAGGTAGAAAATTATGAACTTTTTCATGGCTCTCCATTAAATTCACTTAAGTGGTACGACACGACGCACTAATAAAAGGAAATAATGTTTTCTCCCTCCTCAAAGCTGAGTGCCCTCGGTTTACTGACGGCTATAAATTTTCTAGTTACATAAATATTAATAAAATCTTACCATATTCTTCATAAATCTTTTGTGGGTTGTTTTCATAATAAAACTTACATAAATATTTCTGATTGGATTTTAAGTTGATTCCATTCTTACGACGTAATTTATTGTCGGACTCAGTTTACTCAAATATGTCTTTATAGAGTGTATTGAAAAAGATTAAATATATGTACATATATATTTTTTGTTATTTGTGATCTACTTAGAAATGCATGTATACATATGTCAATGTTTGAAATAAAACGTTGATCCATGCCAGAAATACTATATTTTGTATTACTTTCAATGATCAAAACTTAAGGAAATATTATATATTAAAACTAACAAGTTTAATATGTACAAAAAAGTGTTACATAGGAAATTGATCTGACAATAATGTATTAACTATAACATTTTCAAGTTTCCTTTTGTTTGTTACAGATTTATCAAAGAATCGATTTAGTGATGTGCCCGATGAAGTGACAACATACGTTTTCTTAGAAAAGTTACTATTATCACAAAATATAATAAGGAGTCTACCGGATGCAGTTGGAGCCCTGCAGTCTCTCACTTACTTGGATCTCAGGTATGTTTAACGACAGTTTAAAAACCTACATTTAATTGTCTTTTATTTTATCACATACTTTTCATGTACTTATATGACTAATTAATTATTTTGAGTTAAAATTAAATGGCAAAATGTTGTTACGATAAGATACATATTATGCATAAGTAACAATATTAAGACTTTTGCCTACAAGTATGTTAAATTAACGTTTTAATATACTTTAATTACTAATTCAATGGATGGTAAGCCTAATCCCACAATATATGCAATTATAGATAGTTTAATACTATTTACTTAAATACTAATATTACATCATTTTGATATCTCTACTCGCGTGGTAATTAGCGTTGCGTAAAACTTGCATTAAATCAACTTTGACGTTCAGACGGTATTCTTCGGGTACCGATTTTAAATGCGGCAAAAGCGACAATAGGAACAATTTATCAGGATCCTCGTGCTCAGGTTTCGGTAGATTATTATCTACGCTTGCAAAAGCAAATTCGTCAATCAACTTAGGATTGGAGAACGTTTTCGGTGTAGGAGCAATTTCCATTTCGATGCCTTCAGGCGATCTGCAATCGTCTTGATTATCATAATTTTCATTATCATTGTCCGCAGTATCTTCTTCGGAAGACACCTGATTCGCTCTCACCCATTTTAGTTTCTTTCTGGATTTCCAAATTCTCTTTTTTTCAGGCCCTTCGTCTGAATCACTGGATGCCGCGGTTTCAGATGGTAGGGTTTGGTTTTTCAATATGAACTGCAATTGCTTGCTATATATGTAAGGTCGCTTAGTTCTACTCGGATCTTTTAAATACTTTTGAAAACAATCTCTTATACTTTTCCATTTTTTTTGAAGCTGGAGCTCTGTAACAAAATAAACTGTTTTGAATTATATTCTAACGTGGCTTGGATCGAATTAAAATGCTTGAGTTCATATGCTTATTGATATACAATTTGTATGCATGGAAGTTAATACTTCCGGCATGCCTTAGTCGTTCTAGATAAGTATTCGTCGAGGAACTGACAACGTATGCGTATTTCATCAGTAGATGAGATACTTATAATAAATAATAAACAACGGACGTGAAATTTAAATTATATAAACACGCGTCTATCGTCTTCGTAACAATCTCTTATGAAGGTAATATAAATAGACCAGACTTTACAAGTACCCATTGTATTGTAGCGTGTTTATATACGCTGTAGCTATAATCATACATCTCCGAGACTCAGTAGTAAAGCACCGCGATCTTTATACGTTGAATTACATTACGTCACAATGCGATAACATATTATCAGAGGTGCTTGACTCGCAAATGTGTCACCCATCTCACAAAAAATGACATAAGTACACGATAACAAAAGAAACTACCTCAGCGTATATACAAAACAGACAAAATTGCGGACGTTACAATTACAACGCTGTGTTTACGCTCGTAACAATCTAATGAGCTCGGATCGTTCCACGCTCCGTCAGTTGGACGTCAGCGATTAGTCGCCCAGTGCGTAACGGTACAACATCCTGACATTACTATTGTTTACCCATAATTACTTGCCCACTGGGATCTGCGACTTCCCTGTTACTATTGTCCTTAACAACATGAACTGTAACAAGTGAAGTCGCTTTACGTAAACAAACAAATATAAACAACAGATAAATTAAAGGATGTTTGTAAAGTTGTGAATATGAAAATAAATGTATGCATTTTCGTACCTAGTTCTCGCATCTCGCTCTTCGATACTTTAACGTCGCCCTGCATTAGTTCGTTGACGACCTCGGTCCACAGCTTGTGTCGTACTTTCTTCGTGCGATACTGCACGTCTTCGAAGTCCCAAATGCCGGGTCTCTTGTGGACCTCCTCTATTAAACGTTCTGGATCATATTCGAACTGCATCGTAGACATGACTGAGCATAAAGTAATGTTCGTTTCTATGTTTCTTGTTGATTTACTTTTACGGTGTAACTAACGCTCAGTGTGAAACGGGTTGTATACACGAGCGGGCGGGCGCCGAGCGACTGACGCGCAGCGGGGGAACGCTCCAAGATGGCCGCTGCATACGATAGGGTGCCCAACTAATTTTATACCAAAATTGGATAATGTAATCGTCATATACGAGATCAATGGGTTTCTAGTTAAACCTTTGCTTGATGAAGGATGATTGTGCATAACATTATGTAAATAATTGAGTATATATAATAGTTACGTCAAATTTTTATTTATGCTTTTTGTTATTTTTTTTTTTGATTGTTTAAAATATATGTTGACTGCATTATAATCATGTGATTAGCGAATACGCGGACCAACCAAAATTCTTTGTTTTATTAAGTATCCTTTTTAATTTTAATTTCACTCGAGATTACCTTAATCTTAGTATAACGAATCATGGTGTATCGTTATATCTGTTAACAATCTTATGCATGAAGAATATATACCAACAAATAGCCTGTTTTGTTTTGGTGCCCAGTTTTTATATTGTTGATTGCGAAAAATATATTATGTGTAGAATTGCAATCGCATTTAAAACCGCAGCAACTGAGCAACTTGTCAAGTCACCACCACATAACCACAATGAACCTGCACTGCAGACAGTAATAGACACACTATAGTTCGGTATTCCTATTGTTTTGTAGTAGCTTGCGCCATTGTATCGAGATTTTTATCTGAAGAATTGTGAAAACGAGACAATTCATAGATGTACATGGGCACCCTACGGGCCCGCGCTATCGTATCGAGCGGCGTGCTCCCCGCCACGGCGCCGGAGGGGAAACGCGCGGGTTTAGCGGCTTTCGCGGCTTACGACCGCGCCCGACCCGACCGGCCGGCTACCTGCCGACGCCCGGTGGCCGGTGACAGCTTACTAGTAATAATAAGTTTTCGAAGCTCGCTTCATCGCGGTTTTTCTAACGTTGATTTATCTGACACCGTTTAAGGTAATTATATTTTCGTCATTTAGGTTTGAAAAATAGACTATAATGACTTTTTCATTTAAGAACGATTGAACTTCTAGTTAATTCGGTTATATTTTTGATTAAATTGAATCGATTGAATCAAAATCTCAGAGCATACAGAATTTTATTTTCACAAATAACGAACTTTTAAAATGTTAATGTTTTTATGTGTAAAGTTTAGTGGTTTCATTTCAAGTGGTACGCCGTTTCGTGCTCCACACATACGTTAAGAGTTAATATAATGCTATGTATTTCAGTATCGTTCGAATGAGCTATAAAACGGGAATATGATTATATATTATTTTGAAAAAAATCCAGACAGATATTTTAATATCATTTATATGTACAGATTCGATTACATAGGTAACTAGTGCGCTACGCGGTTTTATCCGCTACTAAATAAGAAGAAAAAAACAAACAAACAGAACAAAAAAATACAAACAGACAAAATCATTTTATATAGCCTATAACCTTCCGCAATAAATGGACTATGCAATACAAATTAATTTTTAAATTGGAACCAGTAGTTCCTGAGACTAGCCCGTTCAACCAAACAAACTCTACTGCTTTATAATATTAGTATAGATGTCCACGGGCGATCACTTACAATCAGGTAGATTGGTTGCCTGTTTGCTACTTTTAAATTTTAAAAATATATATAATCCTATCAAAACATCTCTATAATAAAAATATTCGGCAATTCTATGACTAAATATCTAAGTAACTTGTAACTTAACTTAAGTAAGTAAAAAATAAATAAATACAGTAAAATTAGTATAATAAATAACACTTTGTAGGTAAATTTGTTATTCAAACGGAAATATTTATGTAAAATAATGTACCATTGACGTAGGAAAGGAATTTTTTTATAGTTATTGATTACTACTTAATGATAGTACCAGTATTTATAATTAAATTTTAAACGATCAAGGAAGATCCTGCTGTTTATTGTTCACTTGATTGCAATATTTGTTAAGTTAAATACGCATACTATTTTTCGAATAAAGACTAGCTTTTTCCGCGGCTCCGATCGCTTCGGTCACGTTTAGCGTGGTAATGATTCCATGTTTTAACTGATCCAGATAACATCTGTCAGCCAAACTTCAACGAAATCCAACCATCAGTTTAGAGCAAACACATATTTTCAGAAATTTTGGCATATATAATGTTAGTAACATTGTGATTTATATTAAACGTATTTTGCTTGTAGGACAAGTCAAACTATGATTAAACTAAAACTACTCGTAGTTCGCAAATTCTTAACTGCTGTCTATTCGTGGAGATAGAAATGGGAGTTATGAGTTATATATATTAACTAAATACACATTTTGTCTAAAACAAAATTTTGCAAGATAGCTAGGTAACAAAATTAGGTCTTGAATATAAAAGAATACAGAAGTCGACTTATTTTAGAACAGAATTGTGCTCTGCGACAAAATAAACGCGCGTTATTATTATTGATGAAAATGACTTACGTTTTTCGTAATCTTTCTAATATTATAAAGACGAGAGTTTGTGAGGATGGATATTTGTTACTGTCATATAACAACTTTTGATCTTTTTTTATAATATAGAAGTACCAAACGAGCATGCAGTCCACTTAATGGCAAATGGCAACTGCCACACTATTGTTATCACACTTATTTTATCTGTATTTAACCCTGTATATCAATATCTAACATTAGAGTCTTACCTAACGTTGACCACAGATGCATTGTTACCCATAAGGACTAAGTTGGAACACCTTAGGTATGTCTCCCTTTTTTTTGTTTTCGAAGGGGAATCCTTCAAAAGGACGCCGTGGGAGCGACGCCGGGTTATGTGGGATTTTTTCCGCACTAAAACCCCCCCGGTGGTCGTCCTCAGCGCTGAAGAACTTCGGGATCTCCAAAGGAACGCAACCGGAGTCCTCCAAGTCTCGCCTTTTACGACCGGCAGGGGATACCGTAGCCCTATTCTTGTACCGGTACTACAGGGACTAGGTATGTCTCCCTATACCCTTCAGACCAGCAGTGCGTGCTGTTATGACGTGGCGATGATGCTTGCGGAGTTGAACTACAAGGGTTCTACCAAATATGTATTAGATTGATTTAGATAAAATTATGCAACCAGATAGATGACCTGTAATGATACATAGGATATTTAAATTTTATTGAAAATAAGCTAACAATTTAATAATGTCAATGTTGTGTAACAGTTTATAATTGATATGAGTTGAGTTAATGTAGATTTTGCTTTGTGTGGTAATTCCTTAAGATTTATACGACTTTAATCTAACCAGTCAGCCCAATTGCATTAGAAAGTGGCTTCGGTAATTTAATTAATGTCCAAGTAGCACGTACTGGTCCAATTTTTGACTATTGAACGATAATCCGAACCTTTATGCCCTCCAGCCATTGTTATGTTAATACAATTTGTTTTGTAACTTATCGGAATTGATAGCAATGGAGTTTGTACCTATTCAGTTCTGTATCTCCTTCAATACGCGGAAACAGGTCAGAATGTTAATTGGTTCATATTATGTAATACATCTGTTATCGATTATTGGATGTTTGGTTTCCAAAAATAATGCTTGAAATATACATGGCGAATAAATCTTTTCTTTGGAAAGTCGTTTAAAAATAGACTAAAGTGTCTCTGTGATATTAAATCTTGTAAATTGTTTTAAAGTACTATTCTTCGACAATTTGTAGGGCGAAATAGGATGTATATAGGTAGTTTTATGGACATTTATACAAATATATTGCGGTACATAGACGCTTACTTGGCACTACCCCAGCTGGTCTTATGCCTTTTGAATCCAGTGGATTACTATTCTTTAGGGCATTAGTCCAAGACAATTAACTTTCTTCGTTTGGATATTTTACGAATACTTAAACTTGGAAACTTGAATCCGAAACTCATTGCCTGTCAGACCGGTATCGTGATCACTGCTCCACTTTTTTTATTAACCGATTTCCCAAAGCTTAATTTTATCTGAATCTTAGTGTGTATTCTTACTTGTGAAAACTGACTATATCTAAATAGTATATTGCATGGAATATTAAACAGTAAAAGTTAAATAGTATCACAGTATGTTCGTAAACATATTATGTATTCTTACATATGAAAACTTACTAAATAGTTATAGAATATTAAATCGGTAATATCGGTAAGTATCGGAATCATACTACGTATACTTATTGAGACTTACTAAATTCATTGAATCAGTGGCTAAGCAAAGTCATTGACACGCGTAAATAATCGTTAAATCGCGGAAGATAGGTTAATGCACTAAGTAGTAATACTTTATAGGATAAATATCCAGGTAGAATTGGCTAAGAGGTGCCTGAACTCTTTGTGTTTAGTAGGGAAATTATGATTTGAAATGAACGTTTATTTAAAATAAGTATAATTTCAAAGATTCTATTACAGTGCTAAGAATGGATGCCATTAAATTAATTCGTTAACAATCCTAAATAAAATTCTTAATTTCTTATACTTACACTGATATGTTATATTTATTTTATACTATGACGACGCGCGTGGCGGAGCGGTCATCATACCAGTCTAACGCGAAATGGGTTCCGGGTTCGATTCCCGGCCAGTCACACATTTGAATGATGAGTTTAGATTTCAGTTCTGGGTCTGGGTGTTAATGTATTCGTCTTTGTGTGTCCATGGTACCCGCGACACAGGAGAAAATCCTAGTGTGGGGCTATGCGTGTAGAAAGCGTGTGCGTGTGTGACTCTTATCATTAATTGTCCTCCTCATGCTTTATCCTATTGTATTATTTTTTGTTTTTGCGAATACATACCTAACTCTAGGTATTAATACTTTATTTCACAAATAATAACAGTCAAAATTTAACAAATTTTAAAGGTATTTATTTGTTCGCAGAGCAAAATTATTCTGAAGAACAGTTAGCTTAACTCGTCGTCTACGTCTCTGCGTCAATAAAAAAAGATCTTTACATTTGAGTCTAATTACTAGTTATAAAAACACGTTAATCAGATAAAACTGTTTATCAAGATAACAGGTTTATCAAAGTAGACAAAAGTTAAAAATCGCTTTTATAGTATTAGTGTCGGCTTAATAAACATATAATAAATCCAAGCCCACCTCGCCCAAGTGCGAGTCGGACTCGCGAACCAAGGGTTCCGCACCATTATATATAAACAATCACGTTTGTTGTTTGGTACCCCCCCCCCCCCCCCCCCCCCAAAAAATTTTTTTTTTTTTTTTTTTTTATCAATCAAATAAAAAAAAATCTAAAAAAATTTTAATTTTGTAGACATTAAATTTATTT
>DWLI01003508.1:0-11753 GCA_018249915.1 Cecropterus dorantes dorantes
AAAAATTAAATTCATGATAAAAAATTTTGTCTAAGCTAAAAATCGAACCCAAAACCCTCTACGTGTCAGATGGGCAAACCACTCCACCACGTAAGTCAACATTAATTCTATTTAAGTCATTGCCAAGTCGTAAAATAAGTGTAATTCAACCTGAAAAATACCACCTATTTCTATCGTAAAGCAGTTCTTTCGTTTTGGTAGAAGGGTGTGGTTGCCGCCTCAATTATATATGAGGCGACTTTCTTAGTCCTCCAAAGTAGCAACGCATCTGTGAGTAACTTCATAAAATCCTTGTTCTATAAGAAGTTACTTTAAGATGTCCATGGGCGGCATTAATTAGTTATCATCGGGTGGATTGCATGCTCGTTTGTTAGTTCAATATAGTAATAAAAAAGAAGTGTTAATGCATGCAAGTATTTTTTTTAGTACTTTAAAACGGAAAATAAAAAGCCTCTACTCTCGATCGAAATTATAACTCAGTTTCTCTCAAATTTTATACTTTTACTAGATTTTTACATAAAATTTCAAAAGTATCAACATGTCTTAGTGAAAGGAAATAATAAACTTAAAGTAAAAAAAAAAATATTTAATATAACAAGAGATTTTTAATAACAGAAAAGCCACTTTTTCCACAGAAAATAATCAAAACATACTATACGTAACTTCTTACACAATAGTCGGATAACATATATTTGTCATACAAAAAACAACTAATCTCATCACTGTTTAGTTTTTTTATCTTGTTAATTGATCTGATATGTTCACTCGACCAGTTATATGGTGGATCTTTTGGCAACATTAACAGTGCAACAATGTGGGTCTCATTTAATTTGGTATCAGTTAAAGTATCACTTATATGATAGTTATAACCACGATTATCTATATCAAGAATATTACAAATAGTGTTCCCAGCATTACTTATAATATAAGCCAACGATTGATAAAAAGAATGGTAAAACTCGCGCTTTTCAACAAGATCTGTTATCATTCTAGCTACTTTTTGGGCAAATTCTTTAGCTATTTCATCAGAGGACAAATGTCTACATTTACCCGTCTCAGCATCTACAACATGTCTTCCTTTATGAATGATTTTCCTACATGCTACTGCTAACTTTAGCTTCCACGACATCAGATATATATGTTGTTTTTTCAATGAAGCTTGCAGTACGTCTAGCATACATTGATAAACAGGTACCATGTATGCACATCTCTCACTGATTTTAGTGTCCTTATTCATAACAGTTCCAACAAAATTATTTACAAATTTTCGTAAAATATACGTTCTGTCATCGGTATGATCCCATAATTTTACACATTGCGTCATAATAGTATGCAGTAATTCCAGGCTTCGTTGTTGCTCTTCTTTATTATTAAAACTCACTATATAATTAGCTGAAAGACTCCATTTAGCTTCAATAAGTTCATCTTCAGGATACGTATTATACCTATTTTTAATATTCTTCATATGTAAAATATCATGTATATGGGCATCTATAATTTGAACGCGAGGAAACTCTCTTTCAACTATGTGTGAATATTTTTCCATGTGTCGAATTACACTAGTTTTTCTATTAATATCAATAGTCTTATTCAAGAATTTGCTGACTGTTAACCAAGAAGTTTGAATATAGTCTCCTTTTAGGTTATCCGGCAAATTATCGGATACTAAAAGGGAATAAATATTATCATTATCATCTTTATTAAGTTCCGAAGTATATAGTTTTAACACTTCATATAATACCTTCTGGGCATCTTCATTTTCATTTAGTATTCTATTAAATAATGTTTCGTATAATAACATGCGTAGAGATACATTTTTTGTTTTTTTCCAAACATCTATTATAAGGGTCTTCAACGCTTCTGGGGCATAGCTTATAAAAGCCATTCGTAAACCATGCTTTTGAATTGATAATGGAGCATCGAGTATTGATTCTATAAATGTAGTTATTGATGTTGAATTGACCATATAATGACTAAATACTGGCGAACAAAAATGTATATAATCTCCGGTAATGTACTTAAGGAAAATAGACAGCGGAATTGGTGGTCGCGAGTGATAAGCCAAACGACATATGGCCTTTTGAACTTGTAATAAACGATTATCTATATTCCTACGGTCTATTTTAGGTATTAAAGGAACATATTTTTCCATAAATGTTAATTTGAAATCTTCATCTGCTAAATAAAATACACCGACCACAGCCATTTTTACATTCCTGTATTCGCGATACCCTTTTGGCACATCTGATAAGTATTCCTTAAAATATTCTAAATACTCAACTCCGACGTCATGTGGAAAGTAAACCTTTAATTTTCTAAATAACCGACTTAATCTAAAGATCCATCTATATGTATTACACCTAATTTCTGAAATGCCGTCAATAGCCAATTCTACATCTTTTTTTAACCAACGAACAAAGTCTTCTTCAGTTTTTGGTATGAATTTTTGTTTAAACTTTTCATGGCCCTCATACATGTCCATATTCGACTCCATATATTTTACAATAATTTCGGGACACTCATCGTGTTCTCTCTTAAAACTATATATTAGACTCCATACGCGGTATACTATGTTGTCGATTTCTTCCTTAATGGGGTCTCGGTAGTACACGTCCTCTTCTTTAGGCGGATCGTCTTGTGGTGTCTCCATTAAAATTTTTACCCTTTCTGCATGATAATTCAACAAGTACTTTGCAATAATTGTGTTTCTCTCAGCCGACAATTGTTCTATTATCGAAGTAACATGGTAATAATTTATATATTTTAAGTAATTATGTAGTACGTCTGGTAACGGTATATTGTGGAGAATATGATAATAGGTTGATCTTAGTTTATATTCTTCTCTTACATATGCTTCCGTCGTGTATACTTCTAAGCTGTATAATAAAGCGTCAAATGACGACCAACATTCATTGCTGAATGAATAAATGTCATGGTGTTCAATTACTTTGTTTATAAAACTCTCTTTATGTGCTTCACTCTCGTTAATGTGTCTTTGGTAATAATGGTCGAGCATTTTTATTACATCGCCCTCACTTCGAGTTGTTTCAGGCAGAATGTTGACAATTCGTGACCGTTTATCCTTATCAGGAGTAAGGAAAACATAGCGTTTAATTCCAGGAAATGCTTTTTCAAAGCTAACAAACCTATACCACATAAAATTTTCAAGTTCCGACCAATCTTCATCTCGTTCTATGTGAAGCAATGCCCATGCCTCGCGGTCATCAATAGTAAACATCTCGTAGTAATTCAACCTATAAAACTGTTTAGTCATTTCAAATGGTTCATCAGGATATTTTGAAGTGAATATTTGTTTCACAAAAGCAAACACTTCATTCTTTGGAATTTTACTTAGGATAAATTTGTAAGTCGAATAGTAATTAATTGACCAGAAGTACTCGGCTAAAGGCGGCAGCAAAGCAAACGCTAATGACTTTACGTCTTCGCTTGTAAGATATCTTATCAGCATATTTTTATTCAACTGGTTTATGTATAGCACTGGATACTTTATAACTCTATCTTTATATTTCTTTAAAATATCTTTCGAAGTTCTAATTCCCAAACGTCGTGAGCAGTTGGGATATCTGGAATTATTGTGGTCATGTGCTTCTAATATATCTAAATATTCCTTATCTGACACAGCATACAGGAAACGAAGCTGATGTACTATGTAGTTGCTATTGTCACTCAAGGCCATATACGCTCGGGCTATTTCGAATGAACTGCCTATAAATTGTTTTAGAAATTTATCATCTCTGAATGAATTGAATTTATCCCAATTCTCCATAAGTTCCAATTTAAATCTATCTGGCGTGTAAACGAGAAACTTGTGTGCATATTCTTTCATTTTGTTTTCTTTACAAAAAGTGTAGAAATCAATAGCTCTTTCATTTCTTAGATATATAGAAAGCGTTGTAAGCATTTTCCTTTTCATTTTCAATGACATGTATGGAAATATATTATTTACTAGGTAGTTTGCATTAATATAATGTGAGTATTCGTCATCATATATCCATGTACAGTTAAGTGCGCGTGTGATGTGAAATATATCACCACTCTTCAATACTTCCAGAATGTAATCAATGTTCCTGTATCTCGACGCAAGATCAATTTTAAATATTTTGTCGACATCACTCTTTTCTTCTGTAGTCTTCAATTCGTCAAAATTTGTATTAATATTGGCTGCTTCGGTTACTTGCATGTTAAGGTTCTTGTGCCTCTCTCCGAGGTTATCTCCAGTAAGGAGCAGCATTTTGTTTAACTGAAAGAATGAAATAATAACATTAATTTTGTGTATATTTTTTAATATCGTGAAAGTAATATAACTTTATGTAGTACGGGTGAAACCATCACTATTTTTTGAAGGGCACAAGAAATATTTGTGTGTAATTCTATGTTATCTTACTTAGATTATGATAGAGGATAGTAAAGGTATAGACAGGAAATATAATTATTATTACTCTTAACTGAGTATACTACAGCTAATTCTATATAGGTATAATACTGTAGTACTGAATTAGTTATACGATATCCATAGAATATCGTATAACAGAATATCGTTCTGATTTGTGGATTTACTTTCTCTTAGGCACAGAGAAAAAACAAAGTGCACATAGATAATTACAAAAATAACAGGAATAATAATAGCTGCCCGGGTGTCGAACGCGGGACGTTCGACACCCGAGCAGCTATCTACTACCAACTAGCAACGATATTGTGACCGGTAATCAAACTAAAATAAATTTATCCGACTTGAAAATTTTATAAACCATTATTATCATAAAACTGATATTTAAAAAATACACAGAAACATTACACCCACATAAAACATATATTGCACAATATATTTATGACGTAATAAATATTCAATCAATATTTTATAATGATAATAATGTATAATAATTCATTATTATTATAAAATATCGATTCAAATTAATAACATTAATGGTTACATACATACTCGTATGTTGCAAAAAACACAGTTTATAACCTATTGTAACTTAGGTTAGAAAATTACAAGTCTTGTATTAACTATACTAAAATGTAAACTCACTTGGTAATTATAATTTCTATGATAATTTATATGACTCGTACACACTAGCAGAATAACTATCTCTGTATTAATAACCGTATTCCAATAAAAAAACTGACACCGAATGAACAAAACAATACAACGCTATGAACTGCCAAACTTCACTACGCTCAGTTCAAGCGACGGACACTGATGACGTATGTAGACAGAGACGCAGAATATTAAGGTAAGGAGAGACAGAGACAGAACATAATAATAACTCAGATAGCATTTGCAAGGGGTCGAATTCATTGCGAAATTCCAATGCGTCATCCATTGATGTGACTTAAATACTTGATACTAATTCTATGAGTGTATGAATTTACCCAGTAGGTATAACTATGGCTGATAACATATCAAATACTGGGAAATAGTCGTATAAACAAGGAACGGATATACAAGAAAAATTGTTAAAAACACGGTATCCATACGACAAACCGTTATTTTTTACTGATTTCTATTTATATTTTGTAATCGGATCCGTAATCGGATTCTTTGTATTTTACAATACTTATAAGTTGTACATTTTTTAAAAATACTAAAATAAAAAACTCGACTACTTAAAACGATTGTTTTGTTCAAAGCGAAACAATTATTTTAAAGCTTAATAGGAGTTTTTATCAAAATAATTCAGTAAGAATATAACACATATATTTTTAGAATGGTCTAACTTTTATTTGATATTCATATTGTCGTGATAATAAAAAATGCCGTCTCTTTCCCCGTTTTCCTCCTATTGTCAGGCGCCATTTTTTTAAATTATGTAGCCTATGTCAGTTACCACACTGAGACGATTCTAATGATATGTCATACGTCACAATCCGTGAAGCCGTTTGTCCGTCAAACAAACATACATACGCTCGAAAAACATTATCCTCCTTCTGACGCAGTCGGGTAAAAATACATAGTTTATGTTACTTTCCAAACAGAGAAGTTAACCCGTTTGGGCTGTAGCTCGTGTCAAAGAATTACGAGTAGATATACAGACAAAAGTTCAAAAAACATCACCCTCCTTCTGACACAGTTAAGTAAAAAGAACAAAGCAGATGTGTTTAAATATAGTTTACTTTTTATAACATAGAAGTAGCATACATGCAGTCTATCTGACAAAAAATAACCGCTGTAGTTCATGGACATTTGTAATTAATCTCAGATAAGATTAGAGTTTCGTCTAAGGTTGGCCATAGATGCGTTACACTTGGTACGCTTCACGGTTTTTGTACGGATTTGTATAGTGGTATATCCGAAGATTACAAAGGGTTCTACCACCTTTAAAACGATATGGTAAATGGCCATTGCCATCCAGAGACATTAATAATCAAACTAGAAACTAACAAATAGAATTAGAGTCTAACCTGATCAGTTACAGATGTGTTGCTACACCTGAACCCAGAATGCCTCGAATGTCTCTTGTTCTCCACGCCATACCATGGAATTCAGATACGTCTATTTATCTATGGATATTAGACCTGCCTATTAGACCAAATAACATTAAAACTTAGCGACTATTATTAAAAATAATGAAACCAACGAATAAAATGTGAATAGTACTTTGCGTTACCACTAATTACCAGGTCTGAAGAGGAAAATAACATTAAATGTTTAGTAAAACGTTTATTTTTACACAGAATCTGCAATTTACTGTTACAGCAATCAGCATAATAACGTTTCACCTTAATTTTATTCTTAGAACATGTTCAATGTTCTGGTATTTCAGTTTTCAATGAAAACAATGAGTTTGAGGTAAAATTCCAAGAGCATCTACATTCTTAGTGGCTACCAATTTTCCGTATACGAGTACCTATTAATAAACTTTGTTATTACCATTCAAAAGACATAAGTAAATATTTAAATCTGTTAGTAAAACTTTTGTACGCCATACGAACGAGTATCTCGTATAACAAGATAAATATATATATATATATATACGAAAAAATATTTATTATGTCTCTGATGTATTATAGATTGAAGCCTCATTTGAAAATCCAAAAAATTAGAAACAAAAAATATGTATACTTACGAACACTGTGAAGACATAATCTGTTGGTGAAGGGGATGCTAAATCAAACAACTCGGACTGCGTAGCACGTTTAGAGTAAGATTGACAGTGTTTTAAGCTGTACCAAATTGTTACCGGTTGCCAAGATTTAAGCTTTATTACTCAAAAGATACAGAGCCTTTACTTTCATACAATTTTACTAATATTATAAAGGCGAAAGCTTGTGAGGATCTATGTATGTATGTTTTCCCGCTAAAACTACAAATTGAATTCATATTTTATATTTCATGCACTGATGGTTTATGGCCTGGATATCTACTTTTTACCGTTTAAATATGATCTAAGCCGGTGGATCCGTGGAATAAAGCTAGTATATAATAATATAATTCCTTGAATACTTGATTCGATAAACAAAAATAATCTCATTTATCGTCATTTTTATCGTTTAAGGACAAGAGGAGGCAATTTTTTTCATGGCGCGCGAAATCAGTGTCTCTAATCGTCTTGAAGAAAATGGCTTCGGTGCATTTCGTCGGTTGCTCTAAAGAATTTTCTCTTTTTAATATGAGCATCGATTCCAATTACAAAAGATCAAAGAATCGCCGCGCGGCCCACTTCGTCTTTGTTCAAACGAAAGATGAATTATTCAGAGAGCTGGAAACGTTTCAATTGGCCAGCTATAAAAAAGGAAACGGTTCGTTGCTTTTTCCACTAAATTAAAATTTTTCTTTATTTTCAATAACGAAATATTATGGTACAATTTTAAATTTATCAATAGGCAGATACTTTGAGGTGTGGTGCCAGTGAATTATAAACGTTATTGAGTTTGACGTTTTATGTAGTACTCGCTCCACAAATGAGGCATTAATACAATAATTTTGTGATCTTAAGAATAGTTTAACACGATTATACTTACTAGATAATATTGTTTGTTTTGGATATGCCGTAATAATAACGTTACTAGATCGGTGCTATCCGATTGATACTAAACTTGCTCAAGTCTGTCTTCTGCTCAAGTCTTCATCTTTCTGATTTTTTTAAGTAAATATTGCTACCTGAGTGGGTACAAATTAAGATGTAGGAAATCTTCATGAGTGAATTTCGACATACTGATGGAACTAGATATAGAATGCGAAAAATGCGCATTTATGTATCTTCATGCGACAGAATGAATATTTTTCTAGGATCCAAATGTTAGACCTTTCCCTGGAAGTCTGTGCTTAAAGAATTTAAACCTTAGATGTTTAGACCCTAGCCGTGTTTTTTTATAATAATAATAACTAAGCTTCGAAACTGTTATTTTCCTAACTCGGTAGGTTTTCTTCCGTCACAAGAGTAATATCGCACACACTGGTGTCTATCGGAATTACTTCGGCAACTCTATCAATAAAGTCACAAACTTGTGCAATAACAGATATCGATTACATAATAGGGGGAGACTGCCGTCCAACTCATCTCCACTTGTTTAGTGAGAAATACCAAACGTTATTTATATTATTTATTGTACAACTTCTTATTTGCAATACTTATTATATGTTATTGTAAGACTCATACGTGTTATATGTATTGTATTATATAACATTGATAAAATAATACGAGATATTTATGAAACAGTGTAGCTTTACGCACTCTCAACTTTTTACCCGACTGCGTGATGTTGATATTTTTTGTATGTATGTATGTAGGTATGTATGTTTGTCCATTTTTAGGCACACGCTATAACCGAAACGGCTTGATGGTTCGTGATATATGACATATCATTCAAGCCGTCTTAATTTGCAGACTGACATAGGTTATACAATTTAAAAAAGGCGCAGGTAAATAAGGTTAAAAGAATATTGCGACATTTTTATTATCATAGAAATATGGATGTCATATGAAAAAATAAAATCTTTTAAATAGTTAATAGATCAATTCAAAAAATATATAGGTAAATTAGAATATTTTTATGTTACTATTTTGTCGAAAATTCATAAAGCGTTAAATTAAATATGTCAAAGAAAAAAAAAACAAAAAAGTCGTTTTTAAACAGTCGTGCTTTTGTTTTAATATTGTTAACAGTTTTGATATCTGCATATCAACTAAGTAAGGATAAGTATTAATCTGTCAAGTGGGCTTTAGCGCAACCCAAAGAAATGGATATATATACATACATACATACATACCAATACAAATACTGCTCTCTGTCACATATCTAGAAAACATATTTATTAACAAACAATATGTATGCTGATTCTTTATATAAATATAATAGACATACTATATAGCCTAAAACGGTACATTGACACCAGTAATTTAATTTACTATAGGTGGCCTTAAACTTTAAGGCTAGCTGTCCATCAGGTGCGATGAAGGCAATGAAAGGATATAAATGGAATGCTCTCAAAAGGCATTATTTGATAAAGTAAGAGGATTCTGATAAGTTGAAAGTGGAAGAAAGAACCCTTCGGGGTTTACTGGAGCCGCATGGCAAGAACCACCACACCTTTTTCTGCCTAAAAATAGCAGTGTTAAGCGGTGATGTGGTCTGGTCTGACGGGTGTGGTAAAGGAAACATACTCATTCTAGGGGTTTCGATTCCCTAGGCACGCATCCTATTCCTTAGTAACGTATATGTGACCGAACTTAGGTGACTCTGATCTTATCTGGAGTTGATTACAGAAGTCCAAGGGCAGCATTAGCCACTTACCATGAGGAGAGCCACACGCTAGTTTGCTGCATCAATATTATACAAAAAGTCAGCCAAATAGTCGGCTCAAATCGCTTAAAAACGAAACAAAAAAGCCTACGTAATATTTTATCTACTTTTATATACAAGTAAGGTTTGATAAAATAAAAACAAATTTTTTCCGACTATACCGAATTTTCAGAGGCTTTTTACAAAGTGAGTAAGTTTTGATGTAGAGTAGTTTACTGTTCACTTTATTTACTTTACTTATGCTTCGCTGTGCTTCTTAAGTTTAGTAAAATAAAATTTAAACTCGCTTCGCTGTATCGCCTTGTTGGATACTTATTTTATTGACCGTACGGAAATTCCTGTAAACATAAATAATGGTAATGAATGGAAGATGTTACGCAAAGCCGCGCTTAATAGAATTAATGATTCTTGGAATATATCCTATGGGTGGTGACAATTCAATTTGTATAATGCTATAAAGGAAATAGAAAACGGTACGGGTGGAAACGACAGCTGATTATTTATTTAATTAACGCGCTTCATTCTCACAGATGTTGGTAGTCAGTGTGGATATTATAATGATGTTTTTGTGTCCAGAAAACTGTGTTACAAAGTAAATAAGGCCTCTGACTTTTAATCTTTATCTTTGCTTAGCGCAAAGCGTTAATCAAACTATAACTAACGCGAAGCGAGCGGAGGAGATAGGAATCTATACTAATATTATAAAGCAGAAGAGTTTGTTTGATTGAACGCGCAAATCTCAGGAACTACTAGTACGACTAGTTAAGAAAATATTTTTGTGTTGAATACTCCATATATTGAGGAAGATTATATGCTATTTAACATCACGCTATGTCTGTTTGTTTTCTTTCTTATTTAGTAGCGGTTGTAACCGCGGAGAATAGCTAGTACTTTAGTGTATAAAATACATGTTTGTACAGTAACCCTAAGAACACCATCTAAAACGTTTCCAACAAAGCCAAAATAAACCCTAAATAAGTTAGGTCGAATATATTCTGAACAAAATAAATCCGTACGTAATGTAAACAATGTGTGTGTAAGCTAATGGAATGAATAGGCCTCACATTATAATAACACATTTGTCATAAATCTGTAAAACTCGACAATGAATTTACACATCACCCGCGCCGATGATAATTATACCTCAGGGCGGGCGCACGACAACCAATTTACATACGTTTGGACAATATTGAGTAAGCTTTATTGCGTTAGCATATTAATTACGTTTTGTGACAAAAGAGCTGTGGAATGATTTTTGTTGCAACATGTTTGCATTACTTTGCGTCTATATTATATTAACTACTAGCGTTGTGTATTTTCGGCTAACTTTATATGAGACGACTATCTTAGTCCTGAGTAGCAACGCCACTGAAATCAACTTCAGGTAGAACCCTATGAAGTTGCTTACAGATGTCCATGGGCGGCAGAAACCACTAACCATTAGGTGAACAGCATGCTCGTTTGTTACAATCCGCGAACAAAATGAAAAAGTAACCGCGCTTCGCTACGACAGCAGCGGATAAATAAAATAGGTTTTACTCGTTAACCGTTGGAAGAACATGAAAAGTAATAAGGACTTTTCGGATAGAAAATAAATGTTAACCTTATATACATCATCAAATTTTTGCTATTTTTAGCGTTTCCTTTTTAATTTATCAAAATATGAAAGTCTGAAAACAAAGGGTTTAGTGACGTCACCGAAATAGTCACCATTTTTAAATAGTGAAAAATATCGAAATAAAAAGTAGCCTATAGACTACTTAGTTAGATAAGCCACATCTATGCTAACTTTCATGTAAATCTTACCAGTGGTTCTTGCTAGATTGAGTTCCACACACACACCATCTCATTTTATATACATTCTTAATATATATTAGTACACATATAGATATAATACAACAAACTTACAGTCCATTTGATGATAAGTGGTCACTGCCACTCTTGGACATCTGTTATCAATCTCAGACGAGATAAGAGTGCCATTT
>DWLI01003509.1:0-11753 GCA_018249915.1 Cecropterus dorantes dorantes
CTTACTGTCGACTTACCTCTTCATTGCCTACCGGGAATGCTTACGGAATGTAGAAATGGAAAATGTTTATAAAAATATAAAGGTAGACCCAATAGGATTCGACTGGAGATACCACTAACATCATTATTTCTAACATGTAGCATATTGTTGAGATGGAAGTATGTAAGGACAATACGATCCTTAGTTCTTAATGGTAGCAAATTATCGTTAATCAATATCAGAAAGACCCATATTATATATGGAGTAAGTTATATGTTCGTGGACGGTGGTCCGTATGTTCGTTTGCTACCTCAATCTTTTAAAAGAATATGTAGAGAGGACTTGAGGAATAAAATGTTTATATGTTGTATATTTAAATCAAAAATGCAAGGCATCTGTATTTTACATACAGTCACAAACTTTTTCCTTCTATTTTTACTCGGAGTGTTCTTTAATAATTTCTCAAAGGTGTGTAAAATCCACCAATATGCACTTGACCAGCGTTGCGGACTATGGCCAGCGGACAAACAGAATCAATTAATAATGAAAAACAATTCACCCTTAATTACTATTTTTTTAACAACAAATGCCATTATTGCAACGAAAGACTTTTTAAAAATGCGATGCGAAATACTTTAAAACATACGAGTATTCAGAAGTGAAAATATCCAACAATTACCTACTAAGTGTAAGCTTGCAGGCTCGTTTCGAATAAAATATTTAGCGAGCTTAATTTAAAAGCTTCCGGGTCACTTACTATCGGCTTATCTTGTCGTTGCGTTCAAGCTTTGCAAAATAGACTTAATGTTATCATTAAAATAAACAGGAAGATATAACAAAGAAGTTCATTTTCTACAGTAGTAAATATTAACTTCTAAAGTATTTATAAACTCGCAATAGAAGTCGTAAAAGTCATTATAACGTGCAGATGGATAAGACACATAATTTTCTGGAATAAAGGTGTAAACTAGTTGATTATAAGAAACTGTTATCAACTTTTTTATTACATTGAAGTAACAAACGAGCATGCAGTCCATCTGATGGTAAGTGGTACCTACTGCCCATGGACACATGTAAGCAACTTCATATTAAACGGAGGTTCTATTTGAAGTCGATTACAGATGCGTTGCTACTCCCGAGGACTAAGATGGTCGTCTCCTTTGTAAGTGAGCCGGCAACCACATTCATCCACCGAAACGCAAGAACTGCTTCACGCTAGAGATAGGTGTGGCGGTGGTATCCCCGGTCGACCCTTCTGACTATTAGAGTCCTATTTCAGAAAGGCCTCAAGAACATTCCTTAACTAATGGCGAAATGAGAAGATAACATGTGTTTTTTTCTCACCACATCCTTGAGAATACAACAATGCCAAATCATTCTAATTACGAAGAGTTCTGTCACCCTTGTCCGTTTTTTACTTAACTTTGTTTCGTTCATTTATAAAATTGCAATTTTACTAATTATTATTTATGCAATGAAAACACAACATTCGATTTGTAAACAAACCCGACTACGAACTTATCATCACAATATCATTTAATTAATGATAATTCCCGCAAATATAATATCAATTGCCTTATACAAAAGTAATAAGGGAATCATTGTCGGTGTGAACAACGCTGAATTATTACAGTAGCATCGGGTCAACTCAGCACCATTAAAGAGATAATATGATCAGATATTAATTGCTCGGAAATGTTCAAATGGACTGACCCCTACTATCGGTGCGCTATCAAGAATAATTCCCACTTTATACTCACGATGAGTGAACCAATATCAATTAATAGATTAAATGGAGTTTATTTCACGTGGAATTTTATTATTTTTAAATGTAGAAGTAGTTAACGAAATTAAACGCTACCTGAAGGTCAGGCCAGGTCAATAGCCACCGCAACCCATCGATATAAATAGTCAACTCCAGAATTAGTTCTACTTATGGACGGTTACAGATGTGTTGCTAGCCCTAAGGACTAAGCTGGCACAAATTTTATACGTATATATCTTTTACTATAAAAACGATTGTGCCTTCGGAGTCCACTTAAATGATTCTGTCACCTTCTTAACATATTAAGACAATCAGCTGAGTGTATTTAAGCTTGAACATATTAAACATATATCACTTTGAAATAATGAACTTTAAATGAACAAATTCGGCTCTAAGATCACATCGTGTGGATTTTTCCCACCACGCATTAAAATTGAGTATTTAGGAGTTGTTATTAATTAATCTGTCTTACACAGCTGTTGCTACACAATTTAAATTTAATTATTTTGTATAAAGTAATTTTAATAATATAACGATAGGCGTAGCGTATACAATTTCTTAGGATAATAACCCGAATGTTGGCAAATATGTACTGTTGTTGTGACTGCAAATTATAAAGAAAAACATATCACACACTTAAACATGTCCTGTATGTTCGCTGTTTCTGACTCCGAAGGGAAGTTCTGAAGATGGCAATATAAATAAATTTGTGTAAATTACACGTGACAGTGTAACAGACGTGAATGTCACTCATTATGACTGTTACTTGGACGCTAAATTACATATAGCTGGTAAACAGATAAATAGTGTGAACCACTTTGCTTTTATATGTATTTTACAAAATATATTAAGTTTTATCGGAATGTAAAGTATATCCAAAATATTTAGGATAAACGTAATAATATAAGTAGTAATGGATACTCTTCTCTTGAAGTGTCACTTTCGTTATACATATTTTTGCTTTATAACACTTTTTAAGTATTGATTGACTTGGTAAAAACAGGCATTTCAACTAAGTAAGGGTATATTCGTGTTAATAATCGATTCAGCTGCTAATAATTAAAGTTACAGATTTTCAGAAAGCTTAGATTTAAAGTCTTGTAAAACCTTACATAATGTTTTATAAGAGCATGCAGTCTATTAGAAGGTAATTGGTCACTGCGATCTGTAAACATTTCATGGAAGGGAGTTTCTACCTGAAGACGATTACGGAAGCGTTGTCACTACTAAGAACTAAAATGGTCCCCTTAAATGTAGGTCATCCGGGTAACCTATATTCGGTCATCTCGTAATGTTTAACTTAGAGCTACGTAAATACTATTTAAATAAATTCATATTTTCATTCATATTATCTAAATCTCCGTTTCACAAAACAACTTAAACTATTGTTGGATTATTGGATCCTATTTCAAGTACCGAATCAGAACTTCGAGTTTCGCTCTGGGATTAGATGTTTCAAATTCTGCTAATTCACAAAGCCTTCCAATAGTGCCTATTAGTAGTCCTGAGTTAATAACGATGGAAGCCGGTTGCGATCCGCAATGGAATTTGGCTTGAATTGAACTTCTAATCAATTTATGGCTGTCCCTTCAATGGTTGTAATTAGGCTCTGATTTCTTTGTATTTTAAATTATATTGATTTAATAATTACTGATGTTATATAATATAACTGGTATGTTAATTAGATCAGCATTCTACTCCACATACGCGATTTTCAAAATTCTTGTTTGTGAAATAATTGTATGCTAATTGTTGGTTTCCTTTTTTATGTTTATATTATCAGCTTATTTGTTGTTTTGTTATGTCAAAAAGGCTTTCAAATAACTAAAATATCGAGGATAAATTTCTTTCAGACTTATTTATAGTTCGATTATTGTACACACGTACAGTTTTATCTTGCTATTCTCCGTCAATTTGGAAGCGTGATTTGCCTAAAATTACATCATAGTAATTAATATTCATACTTCTTAAAAAAATCCATCGACCATGAACTGACCATTTCTTCTGTAAAATGTGATTCTATATAAAGCCTTTAGGATACCTATTAGCTATTCTGAATTGATAACGAAATCTGTAGCAATCAGCAAAGGAAACATTTTAGTCTGAATCGAATTTCCAATCAAATTCTCATTTTCAGTCGCTGCTCTGTTTTAACTAGGCAGCCTAGGTTGTTCAAGTTTTGAAGATGTTTTTAATGATCTTGTGTGAAATGCTATCGGATTCAGGTATTGCAAACATTGAATTATTGTTTTTAAGAACAATTAGATACTTATTTTATACAATAAAATAAATTTGTATTGTAAGGTAATTTAGGTGAAATGCTGATAGAATTTTTGTGATGGCAGTAACAAATATGCAATCCACGTATGTAGCTATGTTTTTGTTAAGCCTCCTATTTTTCCCTAAGGTAGAGGTTCAAAATACAGTTTTTCGATACAAATAAGGTCCAAGCCCTTAGAAGAATCTCTGTTTTCTTTTCAGCATCGCTATATTCAACTCTTTCATTGTCAACAGAGTACGTAATATTTATTTATTTTGTGTAAAAAAATCTATATAAATGATGTATAACATACACATCGGCGTCTGAATAATACCATTATGTCACCTGATTTCCCACTGACAATCGATCACCATTGCGTTAACTTTACGGTTAATTTACCCCGTGTCATTTATAAAAACCACATTTTCATGAAAATTTGCACCAAATGAATGTATTTTCATTTATTTTTTAGCCAAACCGACCTAATTACCTATGACTGCAATTTATGTAACAAATTAAGACTAATTTGTTTCAAGGTGACGTTTAATTAGCTTTTTACTCGTTTCAGTAGAATTCTTCTTTTCTTACTACACTCGAAACATATGTTTACAAGTATGTACATATGTAAATGGCTTATTTGCCTCAAGGTGGAATCATTTTTACGCGACTGCGTCAGACGTAGAGTAATATTTTTCGAGCGTATATATGTATGTTATATGTATGTATGACCATTTCTTTTCCACGTGCTACATCCGAAATGGCTTGACGGATCGTGACATATGACATATCATTGGAATTGTCTTAGTTAACAAAGTGACATTGGCTATCTAACTTTAAAAATAGTGCGCCAGTGAAGGTAGCGTTTTGAAGTTGATACCATTGTCGTCAGTCGTTATAGATGTAAATAGATAAAATTGTATATATATTATGCTGCATAAATGTGTGTATACTTCATAGTAAACCTTAACTACTAGAACAAACGATTACAACAAAGTGGAATGTATTATATCAACAAACAATTAAAATAACATGTTTGTCATATCGATATTACAAACATACAATTATATTTGTACAGATATCACATATCTGACTATGAAATAAAATAGCAGTTATTTTGTATTAAAACGGAATGTATTACAATATTACAAACAGACAAGTTTATCTGTATGGTTATTAGCTATCTCAGACAGAGAGTTTATGGTTCACACCCGCGTCATATCCACATGGAACTCAATGCAGTTATATGACTTTGCGACGTCAGCCGCTCGATATGTGTTTGGAAAGCAGCCAGAATTAAGCCACGAGTCACTGGGAACAAGTGGAAAGGCAAGCCCGCTTATTTATGTCAAGGTTATTATAACGAACTTGATGCTCGTGGCTTTGACTGGCGAATTATAAGCGGCTCGATAAAGTGAGTGCGGTCACTCGTTGTCTGTTTGACTGCCAGTGGTAGTTGGAAGAGTCCGGATTACTGAGTACATAAGCGCCGTTTTACGAGTATATTAGCGCCGACTTCAGGACTATGTACTGTCTATGTACTTAACCATCATATATTTGAATTATTTTTGACTTTTTTGTGGCATTGAAGTATGTTTTATTTTTTGTTAATTTTTCTTTTGTGTCTAACAGTTATTTTATATTAATATTTTTTAAACTTTTGATGTATTTTATCGTCATACGAAATAATCGCTCTGATCAAAGTGATCTTACCAACGATATATGTATTGAATTCATTTTTTATTTGTTTATTCTTAATATGTGAATCTTATTTTAAAAACATTTTATTTGTTATTAATTTACAATATTAGTTTAATATTTTTATTACTTAACTTGCTCCATCTTATTATTCAGGCTAAGAATCAGAATTTCTTCCTTTCATTTTTCAAACGAGTTGTTAAGTCTTAAAAAGTTAACAAAATGTTCAGATAAGAATTCTTGTTACCTTAAAAGTGGAAAGGATTTTCTCCGCTAAACGCTAAGAGGTTATGGAAACGTTTCTTAATTACCTTCGTTAGATTCAAAATTGAGGGAAATTCGCGAGTATTTCTTAAAGGCTTTGAAGATTTATTGCGCTCTTAAATGAGCTATTACGTCATTCTAATATTATTAAGCAGGTGTTACTGCCGCCCATGGACATCTGTAATCAACCCTAGATAAGATCAAAGTCTCACCTAAGGTGAGCCACATATGCGTTGCTACCCCTGAGGACTAAGATGGAATGCCTCGGAAAGCATGTCTCCCTTGCCACGCCCTTCACTGCTGTTATTTGGCAGAAATAGGTGTAGCAGTGGTTCATCCGGAGTCGAACCACAAAGAGTTCTACCATCTTCAATGTCAAGCCATGTGCTGAAGTTTACGTGACGAGATATTCTAATTTAGTACTCAGAGGGGTCATCTGGTCGACCTTAAGATGGACTTCAATTTTGTCTTGTCATGTGACAATATCAAAGCGCAGTCAAACTCGAACAATTTGCAAACTGAGCCAACCTTCATGTGGTCCTTACTTATGAACTAGCTGTGCTCTGCGGTTTCACCCGCTACTACATAAGAAAAAAAGTACAAACAAACATAGCGTGATATTATATAGCCTATAGCCTTCCTAGATAAATTTAGTACTCAACACAAAATGAATTTTTCAATTGGAAGCAGTAATTCCTGAGGTTAGCCCGTTCAACCAAAAAAAAAACTACTGCTTTATAATATTAGTATATAAGCAGTGTAAAGCACTACTGTGTTATTGTATGAAAAATGTGGTACAGGAGGCATACATATACTATACTACATATACATATGCTCCAACTTAGTCCCCGGGGTTGCAACTCATCTGTAACCAACCAGTGGTAGACTTTTGGTGGTTTTATTGAACGGGCTTCAACAAAACAAACTATTTCTTTATAATATTAGTATAGATGTGTTCGTACAGAAATTACGAGTTTATTAACTTACTTCATCCATGATATTAGCTAATAGATCGCCGTTTAAACATTCATCGATTTTAGAATAAAATTCGTTACATGCGACGCACAACCCATTTCACTATGTCAAATCCATTTAGGAGCAACTGTTAGATTGACTAAAAGTGATCTAGTTTTATGTATGGCTAAATTGTTCGAACAATTTTATGTCGGAATTCCCATTTTGTACGTACAAATTACGGCTTTAACAAGTAACATCATTTGTGATAGTTTTGGTTTCAAATTCGATTTATGTTGTACGACAAAATATCGTCTGAATGCATCTCCTATGCACGGTTTTTAATTACTAGGTAACGCTTAAGTTTTATTAAGCGTGCATAAAGGGTCTATAAGTCACTAATTAGTATAGATAGATTATTCTATAATAATATTATAAAGCAGTGAAGTTTGTTTGGTTAAACGGGCTAATCTCCGGAACTACTGGTTCGCATTTAAAAAATCTTTTTGTATTGTTCCTATATTGAGAAAGGCTATAGGCTATATAACATCACGCTATGCTTGTTACTTTTTTTTCTTATTTAGCATTCACCCGCTATGAAACCGTACAGCACAGCTAGTAAGATAAAATTAAAATGAAGATTGCGTTAAAATCCATACTATCAACAAAAAGGTACTAAACTTCTCGTTACATAATTGACTGTACAAATGCATGCCAAGTTATAACTAATAATTTTCGATGAATGTATTTTATTAAATTTATAAAATTTCAATTAAAAAATCGTAAACTATACATAAACAAACCATTCATTTTATTTACTCGTAATTTCAGTAAATGCAACTCCATAATCAGTTATCGGGCGCATTTGCTCTGTGACCGCACGGCGCGGGAACCGTATCATATTTTACACTTTGCCCATTAGCTTAACGGGCTTCACGGGTCACGGTACTAATTATCACTGTTATATCTTTTTTATTTATATTTACATATTATTCGAGCTAGTTTTTATCCGGTTCTACCTTACTAACTCACCTACCTACATACCTGTTATCTTTAAACTAGGTGTGCGGTTTCACACTCTATTAAATAAGATAAAAAAACAAACAAACATAGCGTGCCTATAGCCTTCCTCAATAAATGGACTATTTAATACAAAAATAATTATTAAATTCGAACCAGTAGTTCCTGAGATTAGCCCGTTAAACCAAACAAGCTTTACTGCTTTATAATATTAGTATAGATAGTAAAAACTACCGTCTTTGCCGACAAATAAATATGTGAGACTATTTTGACGATCTTTCTTTTCTTCGAAAATTACAGACACTAATAATATTTATTATAAACGACTTTCTTTTCGCCAAGAAACTTCGATGACTACTTGCGCAAATGGCCCGCCATTATCTTGTGCAGCCGCTATATGGCCCGTGTTGGCGAAAAAATAGGCCGACAGGTAGTTTAGGACTACTTGGTATACTTATATCTACTTGGTTATTTTATAGCATAATTCGACGGAACAAAGTGAAAAAGTCGTAACTGACAGCCTTGGCCAAAATGCGTTTTAACACCCGTAGACTGTTTTTTTGTTTTAAATGGAGCGGCTCCTATTGGTTTACAATATATGCAATTTATATCAGATTTTTCACATCCACGGATGTGAATGCAGATGCGGAATTTTGAACCCTCACATCCGCGTTTGCGGATGTTTAAGATTTCATATAAGTAAAGGATATAAGTGAAGAATCAAAACAATAACAAAAGAAATATATTTGCTCATGAAAATTACTATAAAGTAATTGCTAATGTTTATTTTAATTTACTCACGAATTTTCATTAGTAAGTAAAGTTAAAAATAGGAGCATTAACATAATCGCATTTACCTGGCGATTTAAATTTCATAAGCTTAGCTAAGACTAATATAAAGAACTGAATAAACAATTATTTACAGACAACTATACTTGTATCACAATAACACTCAAAATATTAACCTGTAACTTATAATAGGTATAAGTAATCCGTAGCGCAATCAGGTATATATTTTATTTACAAAGACGATTCTTTCAATTTACAAAAATATCCGCGGATTCGGATGCGGATGCAGATGTCAAAATCTATGCGGAATATCCGCATTTGCAGATGGGTGCTAATATTTGAAACATTCCCGATTTATATGACCACAAAGCGCAGTAACTAACACGTAAAAAACGTTTTCAACGCCCTACAATTTACAATATTGGCCAAAAATTACTTTTACGAGTATAGTACTCTATAATTACTCTATAAGTAAGTACTCTATTATTATTTTTCACATAGATTTTTTTGACTCTGTTAAAAAAAATGTTTTTGTCTATTATACTTTTTATGTTTTCTAATAATGAATAGGGCCGTTACTATAGGCATTGGGGTTTGAACCCCTCGAGACGAAATTTGCCCGAAGGCACCCTTATTCTGAAATGACTTCGTTGTCGGGTCCTAGGTTTACTGATTTTTGAAAGGAACTTGTTTATTTTTTGTCGATTAATCTTAATGCGTATTGATTGACGATTTGGATTATGCAGAGTTACGGTCTATTTAATTAACATATTTGTTCATGAAAATGAAATCGTAATATATTTTTTTTATATTCTAAGAACAAAAGTACATGTAGTCCTCCAGATAGTAGGTAAGTGGTCACTGCTGTCCTGTGATAGCTGGCTAACCACAGAGTATGGCAGAGCAATATATGACCGAACAGACAACGTGAACGTGCAATGTAGATCTAATGTACAAGCGGACCAACTAACTAGACGAATGTCAAGTGGGAAGTTACTCACAAGCTCGCGAGTACTGATGACAAAAAAATAGCAATAATGATTTTTTGGGAAATGTTGATTTCAATGAAATGTAAATTTTAATGAATTTCTGTTCTAATAATTTATACTTAAACAACGCTTTTTGTACTTATATTTGGTTATCATTGTAACAAAAACTTATGAGTACAACAAATTGATATATGCTTATTTATTTTATTATCTTAAATCAAAACACATTAGGGAGTTTAGGCGCGAACGGTACTAGGAAGAGAGCGGGGCATGAGGCTGGACCTGGAAAGAAGACTACATTTCCTCCGTACGTCTAGTTAGCTCGGTCGAGTAGAATGGGCGAAAATGCAAACGATGAACGTATTGAGGAAACGTAATCAATTCGTGCAAGGGCTTGTCTGTCAGTAGTGTGTATTTCAGAGGAAATACATTAAAAACTATACCTACAGTTATTTTAATCAATACCATGACCTCTATAGGTACACCATTCTCATCATTCGCCTTAATTTCGTCTCTCCATTAAATACCGTAGTTTTAAATTCAGCTTTAAGTATTTACATAAAAAAAGAAATCTCTCAAACTCCCAACGTTAATGGCTTTTCCCGCCAGAATACTTTTTTTTAATCACGAACACGGCCAACCAAATATACGGCCAACAAATTCTTACAGTGAAAAGGGAACCATAAATAAAAAAGTAAAAAATATATATAAAGAAGTTTTCACTATTTATTATTTTAATGTTGAAATAACTCAATAAAATATAATAGTAAAATTGCCCTTACAAAACAATATTGTACTAGGTTTATTAACGCTATAATTAATCTTCATATCCTCAGCTTTAGCAATGCTTCTCATCTTGGTCTTCCTGGGTATCGCCCAGGGGGTCCCACAGAAACCGAACCTGGACGTGATCCTCAACCGGCGCACCGACGTCTACATCGCTGGGTTCTTTCCCTTCGGCAAGGGTGTGGAGAACTCCAATACTGGTATCTATCAACTTGTTGTTTATTTTTATTTATTCCTCTAGGGAAAAGACGTGCGTTGTAGAGTGCCCTTGAAAGTATTCTTCAACGAGAAAATTATTAGACCTATAAGGGCATAGGCACTTGTAATTAGACAATATGAAAAATAAATAGGTACCGGATTTTTTTACGATCGAGAAAAAATCGAGATAAAAATGTAATATAACGTTGATTATTTAAAAATATTAAAATTGCAGTAAATACGATACAGACGTACGATGTTTTTTATTTCGATTTTATGTTTATTATATTTTATCTCGAAAGACAATGCATCAGAAGGGTCAATAATAACGTTCAATTTGTACCCGAATTTAAGTAACTAAATGTGTATCTATATTACCTTTGATGAAATACATATTTGATCAAAATATATTATAATCAAGTTTTATACCTACAATATACAAATAGCACAGCACGCCATTCCTCCCAGGCGTAGCGTGGTGTCTAGCCGCTGTTGGTGGTGGTGTTTAACAAAAAAAATACATAAACAAATATGGACTATGTACATTGACCAAAAAATTCGCCAAACCTAATGCTGCCGCCCTCTAAGTATGCCGTTCAGGATCGCAAGTTGAGTTTTGAGGTCTTTTGTACAAAAAATACTACTTATATTACGAAAGGAAATTTTACCGCCCCCTAAAAGTGCCCGCCCCCCCCATGCTACGCCACTGATTCCTGATTCCACCTGATGTTAAGTGGCTCATTTAAGATAAGTCTTAAGCAAGATCACAAATGCGTTACTATCCCTAAGGACTAAATTTGGACGTCTCAGATAAGATTGTCTACCTTGCTAGCTTTATTAGGTAAAATGGGTGTGGTGCTGGTGCCTATGAAGTCGAACCACAAAGCGTAAAGTTCTTAAAATTTAACAAAATAAATCAAGTAAAAAGATAGGAGTGATTAGGGCATATGTCAAATTTTATCAAAGCTGTGCCTATATCGTCCGTCAACCCATTATTGTGCCACTGCTGGCACGGGTCATCTCTCAGATTGAGAGAGTTTCAGGCCATAGTCCA
>DWLI01003510.1:0-11752 GCA_018249915.1 Cecropterus dorantes dorantes
ATCACCACCAATAGTTCTAAACATAATATTATTATATATTATAAATTATAGAAAATTATAAATTAAAAATATATTTCATTAAAGTAATGTTTCAGTTTTTGGTTTATTTACATAATTATTAACATTGATCCGAATTAAGGTAAATGATGATGTTTTTTTCTTTAATTTCAAAAACACTCTTAAGTAATTTACATCTGTTTTTTGTAAGATCGACCGTTTAAAATACTAGATTCAGGGACGAATTTACGTTAATTGTGCGAATACGATTTTTTACAACAAATTAGTGTTATGCATTATTGTAATTATATTTGCAAGTACTTAATTAGGTTAAATATCAGATTAGGGAGATTAAATAGTATACAATAGGCGAAATAACTAATACAAATTTACCTAGTATGAATACACTCTGTAATTTCCGTGAATCTTAAGTACCTACGTTACTATTTCTAATTAAATATAACATTGTTACATCAAATAGTATCGAACTAGTATTTATACGGAATACACAATATTGACGTACATTGGCAAAAAGAGTCGAGAATTCAATTTGATAAACTTTATCATAATAATAAATCCTAATTAAACAATTATTTCAGCAATGTGCGATTAGATAACGTATTATCTAATAAGAGTTTTGTTTACTCAGAAACAATCGAGCGAAATCGCTAACAATACCTTGAACCTACTTGGGATTCCATGAATACCACGTAATGGCGAAATTACAAAGGATGTTTACAAGCGCGATTTTAGTGCTCTCAAGATCTACTTTGTTATTTGATAGGTTTAAATCGGAGCCATATGCCACCTTTATTCTTCAACATGACGCTTCTGGAGTCGTAATTTATTGTTGGCGTGGTCCTGGAACACGGCTCCACGACGAGATTACTTAGGATGGCAGCTAACCCAGCCACCACCGTCAGCTGAGCAAATCGAGCCCCTACAAACAGAATATATTTTTAATAATCAATACAAAACCCTTTTTTTTGCAAGTTCTAATAAATTTGCAAAAAGAATAAGAATGTCTGCATTAATATAAGAATGTCTGCATAGGAATAAGATTTTTTTCGTTAGTAACATAAGAAATAATTCAATATGCTTATAATAAATGTCTGTAAAGCTACATATTTTTCCAAAAGTGAGTTAGGTTGTCGAAATGTATTCTGCATCGACTGCTTCGTACATGCAGAGTGCATTACCCCACAACAAATTTACAAAGAGTATTTACTTTGCCATTACTATACTTACATATTACTAAGTCAAGACATTAAATCTGAGAACCATCGTAAAACAGACACTTGGTAATTCTAAAGAACTAACTGCGAAGTGTTTGAGACGAAAAGATCAAACACGCCGTGTTTGGAAAAACAATCACAATGACATTATGAAACAATTGAGCTTAGTTATTGTGAGTGTGTGTACACAAAAAGTTTCCTTTTCTCATTCTTGGATCTATGTTTGTATAACATCTCAAGTCTCCCAAGGCTTTGTTTAATATTCTTTATTAAAACAAAGATTACATTACGATAAATAAACATGTTCATTTAACAGAAATAAAGAAAACTGGACTAAAGCGATTTACAATTTTGGTAAAAATTAATGCCTACCTGGACAACTTCTAGGTCCTTCGCCGTAAGCGAGAAATCCCGGTGGGTTTGAGTCTTCTTTGAAGCGATCAGGATTAAATTTATCCGGGTCCGGAAAATATCGCGCATCTCTTTGTATGCATTGAACTGGTATGAGAACAGCATCGCGCACTTTAACATTCAGATCGGTGCCCGCAAGAGTGCACGGTGCTGTGCAAAGTCGCGTTGTAAGAGGAGTGGGCGGATGCATCCTGAGAGTCTCCAGCACTGTTAGAGTTACCAAACGCATGGCACACACTGCCTCATAATTTAAACCATTATATTGCTCCAGGCATTCTACAATCTCCTTTCTAACACTTTCTTGCAGATCTACATCTTTGGCCAATTCGTACAAACAAAACGACAATGTAGTTGCCGACGTTTCTAACCCAGCCAACATGAAGATAAAAGAGTTCGATGTTATCAATGTATCTGTCATTTCAAATCCGGTCTCAGTTTGCTGGACGTTTAACATGAGCTGCAGAAAATCGTTTCGCTTAACGCCTGTAGAACGCCGCTCCGTTAAAACTTGGCTGATTATATTCGTGAAAAAAGTTTCCACTTCCATTGAGTACGTCCTGAGATTCAATAGTTTGAACAACTTGGGAAAAAACGTGCGACAATAACGTTTCAATATAGTAGAACGGTCAGTTTTAAACATTTTCTGTGACATAATCAAAAAGGGCGAATCCGGATTTTTCAGGGATCCTGGATCAACACCAAAAGCGCAGGTACCAATAACATCGGTGGTAAATCTGCACATGAGGTTGGGTACATCGATCTCTTGAAGTGATTCTTGTACAAGAACTGTTTTTAATGTACTTGCACAATCCGCGATAAGTGGAAACATCGCTTTCATTTTCCCGGATGAAAAAGTCGGCGTCACTATATGTCGCATGGCTTTCCACTCGGCTCCACTCATATTAGCCAAATTGCGCAGAAGGGGTTCCCGTTGCGTATCCGTAGACGCAGATATGCGGTCACTGAAGCAAGAAAAATCCTTTGATAGAATGCTTTTGACTATATCCAGATCTATCACAAGCAACGTCGGACGTCTGGCTTGAAATATGCCAACATATTTTTCATCCCGATAATTTTCATAGAAGTACTCCAGCATTTTAGCGTAGCTCCGTCTCATCGTTAGTGTAGCACCAAAGTTTCCAAATATAGGGCACGGTTCCCGGTAGGGAACTTTTCTCTGTAACCAGTATTTTCTTCCATTTGTAGAGTAATGAAAAACCGCCAACAATAGTAACAACAACAGCACGAACGCCAATAATAATGCACTGATCCACATTTTCACTGAGTCCGTCCGTGAATTGTAATTAGATGTAAATATTAACGTGTGAACATTAAACCGCTGCACGAAAGTGAACTCGCGGCCGCGGCTCGTTTGTGAGTAAGTAAACAAAACGACGCGCGTGCTCGATAGTATGCATATGAGTGGCCGCTGGCGGCACTTGCGGCCGGCGGTCAGCAATCAAATGAACCATATCGCTAGTGAACGTCAAGATAAGCTCTACGCGCCGCCCCAAGGTCATATATGTTGACGTACCATGCCCGTGACTCGAATATACCCGCATGTCAACTCTCAGGGCGTTTTCCACAGCTTCCTAAGTCGAACAATTAACACACCTTTGTGGAGACAATTTTTGTTAAAGTAATTTTGGTTTGCTTACTCATATTAGTAAAAGGTTTTTAATTCTGTATCTCCCCTAGAGTTTACTTTTTTCTCTTTTTAACTTCATATAAACTTAATAGTGTTAAAATAAATAAAATATAATTTATGATACACCTCAAAAGAAGTACTTTTATGAACTTACCTTATGACTTTTAATAATGGATGTTTAAAAATATACCTACAATATTGCAAATACTTAAACATCTCTTATGCAATAAGTTAATGACTGTGCCATAAGTATTGTCATTTAATTGTTATTGGCTTTACTTTTATATCGAATGGAATGTATTAATGTTAATTGTAGCGATGCGAAGCTACAACTTTTTATAATGGTAGCAGAAATGTTCAGCATTCAACTTATACCTATTTCTTAATCTGATCTTCGCAATCATGATAATTTTGTTTTTGTACGAGAAACTATCACGTGTTAGTTATGGTAATAATTAAATAAAGAAAAAAATAATATTCAGGTTAAGTGTGTAGTTTTAATAGTCTACCAATTGGACTTTGGACTAAAAGTACCAAAACTCTCTTATTCTGGGAGATCCCGAGCCCAAAAGTGGCACAA
This sequence comes from Cecropterus dorantes dorantes, assembly GCA_018249915.1. Classification (NCBI taxonomy): domain Eukaryota; kingdom Metazoa; phylum Arthropoda; class Insecta; order Lepidoptera; family Hesperiidae; genus Cecropterus; species Cecropterus dorantes. The sequence continues at coordinate 3,872 of DWLI01003510.1, forward strand.
TAATGGATTGGCGATGTGTATTTTATAGGTGACTTAATTTTGATATTTTTCCTTTAGTTTACAATATTTGAAAAATACATATAAGTCTCTATTACAAGGACATATCTATTTCCAACCTTTAAAAATATTAACATGTTTCAAATCAAATCATAAATACGTAGGGATATATCATAAATTAATTCAACAGTCAGGTCGCTGGATTTACAGTTGTGTGCACTCGCAGAGTCGGACAAGTGCCAAATGGAAAACACTCCTGCCATTGTATTCAGAAACAAAACCAAGTTATAAGAAGCACAATATTACGAATTCTTCATGACATAAATTCTGATCGTTGGATTTTATGACCCATTTAACATTGTCAAGTTAACAAGTATAGTTCAGCCAATCTGTGGCTATATTATTATTTTGAGCTGAATAATAATAAAATTCTTACTCGTCAGGTGCGAGTTTAACCCATAGAACAAGTTTCATTGAAAATTAAAACTGCACGTGTCTTTGTAATTACAATTATAGTTCAAATTTAATTTAAATTAAACTCAATAGTAAAAATTATATTAAACAATCTAATTTTTACTATTATTAATTAAATTTTTATCATTGTATATTTGCATCGCTTGCAGAGTTCGTAAATTAGTTATTACCTACGGAATTAATGTATTCAAAGTTGTTTGGCATAGGTATTAAAGTGATTTGTCTTATAAATTTCAAATAATTTTGAAGAAGCACTAGCCATAAATAGTATGAAATCTTAACGATAAATTATAAAAAAAAAACGATTTTCACGACAACAAAGAGACGAAATTAAACTATAACAATAAAATTATTTTATCGTATCAAAAGTAATTGTAATAAAAACGACGTACGTAAAAGCACCAGCTAATGAAATTATAATGTGTTTTAAAAATCTACGCAAGGCTGCAAAAACGTTACCTACTTTTATTAATTGTATAATTAGCTTATAATTGTTTTATTTTTGAGAACTATACATATTGGCATTAAATTAAATACAACAATAAAACAGTTTTTTTCCTATTCCAGGATTATAGCGACTATTTACCGAGAAATAAATACAAATACAGAGTTTTATGGTAAACAAATGGCTTTAGCACAAGTTTGCACAACACAAAACCTCATGGCATGTGAACAATGAGTAATAACAATGAAAATGAATGTTTTTTATTGCATTACCTGTCATAATTTACCTATATTTATTTTACTCTATAATTTAAAATGTCGACTGAACTTTCTGTATGAGTAATTGCGACTATTTTTAGATTGTTTTGAACCATCCATGTGGAATTTATTTACTGCATGTTGTGAAGATATTTAAATAACTTCGAATAAGCTACACTGTTCATTTTGAAGCTTCCAAATCAATACTAGGTGATCGCCAACGAAATCAATCAAAAGCTCTCTAATTATAGTAAATTATACGTCTATCTATATTTTTATAGACATTTAACGTTATTTTTAAAAATTTCATTACTACAATTTAAAAGAAAACTAAAATAAATCAAATATCTTAGGCAACCCTATAAGGAAGGACTTGGTGGTTGGAGATTTTAAATTTCTACCAGTCTGTAATCAGTCTTGTTGCAATTTTTTATTCAAAATAAGGGTTTAAAAACTAAGCATATACAATAAAACACTGACAAACCTAGTATCCTAGAAAAAAGACCTCAATTTTAATCAATTCTCAATTAAAGATTCAACTAACATAATTATAAACATGTAAACATATATTGTTAGATATAGACTAAATGATAAATATTTTTGGGCTAAAAAATGACGAGAATAGATCACTATATCAATTACTTCGACTTTCGTACAAAAAAAGAAATGAGTATAATTTTTAAAACCAGCCATTATAAACCTTTAATAATATAATCTTAATAAGTACGTCAAAATCGCCGAACATCGTAGGTGGTCCTCATTATTCCGTCCACGAATGGCAGCGGTTGATATAAATAATAGACCATAACAGTCCTGCCTTTAAATGGGCGCTGATAAGGCGCCTCTTGTCCGCTGACCACAGTGACCACTACTGTAGGTTAGAACAGATTTATTCATATCTTTTTTATTACTACTATTTGATTGAAAACAGTCAGTGGCATTATTTTGATTTTATTTAGTGGTTAAGAATTCTTTATTTACAAAAACATTGTTCACTTAAATGGAAACTTAAATGTTTCACAAATGCTATTAAACACTTTTGAACATGCATGATTGTATTTAGTAGTAGGAACAATTTTATAATTGTAAATCTACGAATACTTAGATAGGGTGGACAGTATAAAGTTTTAAAAGACAAACGCAAAGGTAAATGCTTATTATTATATTAGAAGTTCACAGGTATTTTAATGTGGTGAGGTGTGATGGCAAGTTGGGTGAAATGAAGAGAGGTAGTGACTGATATTTTGCGGACCCATAATTTTTAGCAAGCTAATTGAAAATTTATTTATTGGTAAAAAGATGCTTTCAAACGTGTCTTATTTTATTCCATAGCATCATATTATTGTTTATAGAATCATAACATAACTTAATGACTACAAGAATATTCATTCTACTTAAGTTTTTATATGTATTATGTATTGTATGTTGTTTATGTCTATTTAACATACACATAAACAACAAATGCTTTATTTTATTATTAACTGAATAAAATAAAATTACCGAGAAAAACGAATATTTCTCCTTAAGTTTTAAAATATTCTTATTTTAACATGTGGGCTCATTTAGCATTGTAATTTATAAAGGAGCGTTTGATTACTATGCAACGATGCAAAAGTTATGAGCACACGTGTGCGGTACAAAAAAGAAGTTAGCAAAGTACAATATCGCTTACTTGTGAATGTGGCGAGGTACGAGAAGTGACGGCAGTGAGCAGGGTTGCCGCCGCAGCACGAACTGAATTCGCTTCTTCAGTATTGCAGAAAATTTCCAAAGCATATGAGGACAGAGATTCTTTTGGGATAGCTGCATATAAAACAACAACAACAACTACTTTAATTAGTCAAGAATTGAGAGATTAAACATTTTTTTTACAAATTCATATAATCTTCTGTTTACTTATGCTGTTTTTTAAATTACATAAATCATATTGTCGTGCTATGGTGTAAAAGTCAGTAAAGCCACATGTAACATAAAAATGGAATGAGTTACATTCGAATCTGTCAAAATTATTTATAGGGTGTTTTAATGAGAATAACTATATATTTTAAATAAACTGGTGAGCCAGGTAAGTTGACAGCAACTACGATGATCAGGCACACGAGATACTTTTAAAAAACTACGATCGTAAATTACAGCAAAAAAATGGTGATTTAACATTTACGGCGGCAACTTTACGTATTAAGCGATAGCTACAGTAATAATGACTACACGAAGTGGTAAAACTAGTATAGTCCCACCGGGGCCAGCACCATATCGATTTCTAGCTTCAAACATTTTTTTCGTTTCGATGAAAGGGTGTACTTGACAGCTCACTTTTAAATGACGTGACCATCTGAATCCTCAAGAGTTGGAATGCTTTTGTGTTAGACTTCAGATAAAACCTCCGATATATGTGAAGTTGATTATAGATTTACCATGGGCGGCAAAAATCACGTACGATAAGGTAGAATGCAAGCTCGTTTGCTATTTCAATCTGATATAAAAACCTTTGTTGCTTACAGATGTCCGGGCGTCCGTACAGGCAGTATTGGCCACTTACCATCAGGTGGACTGCATGCTCGTTTACATACTCTCTACTTATGTACTCTACAATACTATAAGGAAAATATTATGTTACACAAATAAACAAAGAGCAAAAAATCGCCAAGTACGTGTAACTCACCCTGCACCAGATGCGGCAACATGTGCGCGTGGAGCGCGAGCGCGGCCGCCACGTGCAACGCGGCGGCGCGCAGCTCCGCGCGATCGCTCGCTATACAACCCGCCAATGCACGCATTACGTCGCTGTTCCAGTGCTCGCTCCATCTCTGTTTTAATGTACTTGTTCTTATAATTATAGTTCGGGCGGGAAGCGGTCGAAATTTGTACCAACAGAATTTTCGTTCAAGTTCATAACGTAAAATTTTGTAATTTTTATTGATGAAAAAAGAAAATCGGTGGTTCATAAACAACAGAAGAAAAGAATTGATCTGTTTTATCTTTGCCCATATCTATATTTTAAAAATCTTTTGTAGGTAATTGCAAAAGAAGCAATTGTAGTATATTTACTATCCACTTGATGATAAATAGCATTGACGCTAAAAAAATAATTTAAAATAAGATTGAAAACATATCTGAATCCGGTTCACACAAAAAAAAAATAAGTACACACTTTTATTTTATTTATATATACACTACAAACGATGTATCCATCAAACAATATTAAGTGGCATGCACATGCAAACTGTTATAATAATAGCCCGTATGTGTTTAAACATAACTCAAACAAATAAAGCATGTTTCCGCTGTTAGCAGTATCTTTCTATATATTCTACAACTATCAAACATGACAGCCATACAAGGTTCGTAAATAAAAAATGTTATTTGTAAAAAGTGATGAAGTGTCTAGCTGTCCGATAATGTGGCCACGCCTATATCACTTTGTCAGCTCAAATCTGGACTCGATACTATCAAGCCCTTATCAGCTCTTGTTACAATAATAGAATTCAATATATACATTTGTAAACAAATAGTATTTACTACATAATAATACTGTCACTAAATTAGTGTTACTTTGATATAACCCAATATAAATATAACCCAATTTAGTGTTACTTTGAAAACATTACTATACTTTGTTTATGTTAGTGTTACCTTTTATGTTTGATAAAGTTTATCAACACTTCATAAAAGGCATGAACGTCCTATAAAGTTCACGTTTGACGGACCTTTATCAAGCAGGTGGAGCATTACAAAATCATAACAATAATTGCAAGTAAACAGTGAACTCTGATCGTACAGCGACGTGCAAACAATAGCCAATACAAAACACAAAGAACAGTTATCCTACTCTATAAAATAATTTATGATAAGCTAAAGTGAGCTATCTAGAAATCTAATAATGTTTCTCTCCTACTAAAATATTTAGATATATCATAATTTACATTTTATAACTATATACACAAATACCTACACAAAAACTGAATTACCGGGGAGAACAATGCTATGACGTAAATTAAAAATAGTCAACAGATTTCATGCAAACATCGATTCTAATTTATTTCATTAGGTGTTATATATTAAGGCAGAAAGATTATTATGTGACAGTAGAGTTAAAAATAGAAGACGATGTAGCATTTTTTATATATATTATTGTTGCATTTACAACACATGTATTTACACGTAATATATATCGTTCAGTTATCGACTCCTTTTATCTTGTCATATAAATTAAAAGACTTTAATATTAATAGGATTTGTTGATAAGCAAGTACCTCCGGTAAGACCATATATAATTCTATATTTATGACGTCGACTATTCCTTTAATTTTCTTAGTGCATATGTGCACATATTTTACTATATAGTTTCTCAACTGTAAACAATTATTTCTCTCAGATTAAAAAGATTATGCTATCTTTATTTTATTCAAATAAATAACTATTTTTAATAAGATTAAATATATAAGCCTTTTAATTAATTAATTAATTAAAACAACACACGATAAAGGTTATTAAACGAAACAGGTCATTGTACTTTTATTACACACAGTTTTTTTTTATTTGCGTTATCCAGTAGTGTTATTTACAAGGATCAAATTTAGAACTGTAAACTGTTTTGTTTAAATGCAGACTGATCCGAAATCATTACCGTCAAGGGCAATTTCCATTTACCCTCAGAGGAAAATAAGAATAAAATAAATTAAGTAAGACAGTACATGTTATTATATTTGACGGTGGTAGAACTCTTTATAGGTCGACACCGGATGCACCACCGCCACACCTATTTCTGCCTCATAACAGCAGTGTTATACGCTGTTGTGTTCTGGTCTAAAGGGTGTGGTAAGCAAGACATACTTTTCCGAGGCATTCGATCTTAGTCCTCAGGGGTAGCAACACATCTGTGACTAACCATAGGTGATACTTTGATCTTAGCTAGGGTTGATTACAGATGTCCGTGGGCGGTAGTAGTCACTTATCATCAGGTGGGCTGCATGCTCGTTTGCTACTTCCATACTATAAAAAAATATATCATTATTAAATTAAGGCTAGGGGTGCACGACAATATAATCTTTCTTTTTCGAGGACAAAATTATCGAGGGACGATCCAGATGTCTCAAATAAGTCATGCTGTTGATCGTGCTATCTACGGTATCGATACTATTGACCAAGTTTAAGATACCATTAGTAATACGTAAAGTTTATTTCAATAGTATAGTAGTCAACTATTTTACTCATTTTATTGATACTGTTATAAGAATCATACTATCGCCAATATCGCTAATACGTGACTACTTGATTAACACTATCGTTTAATCAATCGGTAGATATTTGATTTTTCTGAAATCCATTAAGGTTGCAATCAGTTCGTTTCAAATAATCGGCACAAAAATAAATTACTATGAAAACAAAAACCTGACCGCTTAAACTAAAAAGTATAAAGTACTACACTCATGAAATATATTATACTACAATAGTCATTATAATTTACAAATTTAAGGTGATGCAGCAGCAAATGTAGCTATATTAGATTTTATTGTGATGTTTATTTTTCCTCGCCTGCAGCACCTTAAAATATATTTTAATTTTTATTGTAATATATTTCTCTACTTTTATTATCTTTTTTCCTTTTTTCAGTTTTATCGATCCAGTTTGTTGTTTGTGTAATAATTTATTTAATTGCTAATGTAACGATAATCCAAGCCGTTTGGGAACTAGAAATTACCAAGAAATGGCCTTACTTAACCCCCCACCGCTGGAGTTACACTGAAGTCGCAATCGAGTATACAATCCACCCAATGGTAAGTGGCTACTGTCGCCCATGTACATATGTAAGCAACTTTATATAGAAAAGGGCTTCTATCTGAAGTTGATTACAGATGCGTTGCTACCCCCGAGGACTACGATGGTCATCATACCCTTCCACCAAAACGCAGGAACTTTAGGCTAGAAACAGGTGTGGCGGTGGTGCCTCCTCGGTCGTAATTTTTTCTACCACCTTCTAAACCCGTAAATGTCTTATATAATTTATGGAGGTTCCGTAACGTTCCATACCTGCACCGGTATGTCCTCCTCGCGGATATGTCTTAGGATGGCCAACAAGGCCAGCGCGGCGTCCAGCCGGCACGCCAGGCCGCGCCGGCCCGCGCCCGCGCCGCCCGCCAGCGCGCCGCCCGCCGCCCGCAGCCCGCGCCCCGCGCCCTCCTCCGACACTGTGCAGTACCGCGACTGGTACACGTAGCGCACACACCGTATCAGCTCGTTCAGATATCCTGGAAAACGCACTTGGTTAAACATCCGATATATAAAAATCAATCATTTTATAATTCACGCAAACCACGCAGCCTTTATTAATTTCAACCGATTTAAATATTTAAGCAACAAATTGAGAGCAGAAATTTAATGGGTGATCATTAGAAACTAAATTTCATGCGCAATTCCCTGCTTAACTAACCTAACCTAGATAAACACCCATATTATAATTCATATTTTTTTTATACATATACCTAACGATAAGGCAGACAAGCTACCTGATGGAAAGTAGTCACCATCGCCTATGGTTATTTGCAACACCAGGGAAGTCGCCAAGTGGTAGCAAGCGTTAAGACACATTGAAATTTGGGGTATAAATATTAAATAAATACTAGCAGACCCGGCAAACTAATTAAATGACGATTGATCAGTTTTCGACCGGAAAGGAAGAATGATTAAATTACTAAAATGGCTATTAAA
>DWLI01003511.1:0-11751 GCA_018249915.1 Cecropterus dorantes dorantes
TTTTGTTTAAGAACAATGTATTTATTCTCTGTAAGTGAATTTGTAATTCTTAAGAGAAATAAAAATCTTTAACCCCAGTTTTGTATGTCATAGAGAATTAAGCCCCTGAAGATTAACCACATGCATTTCGTTTCCTCCTTCAATCATGCCATATGACAGGTATACAGTATAACACGATACTAAATAACAATGCGATACAGCTTGAATACTATTTTTGATAACATTAGGAGTACGTTCGATGGACGTATATTTCATACATTATAATAACAATTTCACGCTTTTTTATAGTATTGTTTATTATTCATTTAATAGGCTCAATTTAGTTTGCGTAAACAGTTTTAAACAAATAAAGCATATCAGATTGTAGAATAACTTGATGTAAGTAGGTGCCTATAAAAACACACGCATAACTTAGCACGAATTGTACAGGGATTTGTATCACACAATTCACAATGACACCCACGACATTGTAGAGATTATTCATTGTTATATTGTCGATATAAGATGAATTGAATGAAGTCATTTGTTGTGCTCACGAGAACACGATCAAATTCCTGGAATTATTTGAAGTTATACCTATCAATCAAATACTTGTATATTGTGTTAAGGCTCTAACGGCGTCGGCTAAAAAAATCATTAGACACTGACATCGACAAAAAAACAGTATTAATTTTCATTGCTATTATTCTTCAACTTGATATTGAAAATAATAAAATGTCCACAAAAGACGTTACAGAGCGGTGTAAGTAATTGAAAGCGACTGCTCATCTTCATTCAGTTCCTTTGACATCGCGACAAACGAACGAGCGTGGTGGGAAATTCGCAAATTCGATTTGAGAAAATTTGTGAAGCGTTCCATTAAGTGAGCTCGCGCTCCGGCAGTGAGAGTGCTCCAGGGCACCGCTGGAGTGAGCGAGCGGGGAGCGCGGCTGGTTACCGAGTGAACGAGCGCGTCTAGTGTCAACATCATTAGCGTCTACTGTGCGGCGAGACGAGCCGCGCCACGAAAGCGTTCCATCTACCAACCTTCCTATGAGTATGTATGTGTACTTGAACTACACACTTACACTATACACCAAATCCTATCGACATTTATGAGCCGAAACCTTGTGTTATGAAACAAATTTTAGAGATAATTTGTAATTGAGTTTAAAGTCGTTAAAAAGCAGTAATGTAGAGCAGATTTTTTAAGGTCTACTTTCAATACACAAAACACAGAATTATGCAAACCAACAACTTACTTTGTCTTTCGCGTAAACTTTAACGTTAAACGTTTATTCTACAAACACAAATACAAAATAAACTTTATCATTAAGCTCGTAAAATACTAGGATTTACGAGCGACGTTTTGTTAGACAAACTAGGTCAACGACTTTCAACCTGATAGTAATGTAGAATATTAGACGATATTTACACATAGGAAAATTGCTTAAATCTAAACAGAATGTCTATTACCGAAAAGCTCACCGGCGGAACTAAATCAATAAGCACTGGGCAAAGAACATAAAATTTAATATGTATAGCTTTGACGGTATAATAGTACTGATGCTATTCGTTTAATACAACGAACAATGGTTACACTTCTCTTTTTTTTCTTTTTTACACAATAAAAGCTTTCTATACCGAAAAAAAATACTTGGATTAATTTATTTATTACTGGGAAGGTAGTAGGTGAGTGTATTTTACAAATTAGATCGATAAGTCAATTCATTACATCGAAAATTTATTGGATACGTTCGAGGAAACTAGATGGATTTCCACATCGAAACAAAAAAAGCTTTTACATTACAGCCAGTCCATAATTGAATTACCGAGAACGATTTCCTTTTTCCCGCACCGTAGTCGCGACCCAAGGGATCTATTGTAGAGCATGTCTAGGGATCGACGAGGTGTGTTTCGGAGCCAAGTCCGGACAGCCCACGTAGCGGCGGCATTGCCTGCGTCGGTGTCACAGCGTGACGTGCTCCGTACTGGCAATACACTGAGCTCCACCTCGTCACTACATCGATACTTAATCTTCGATTACTGGCGTCACCAACTGACCATGTGACTAGCTATCGCTCTACCAGTATTTACACGTTCAAATCGTTAAAGGGTAAACTGTAGTGATTGTAACTGGGTTAATTGATAAGCAAACTTTGCAGTAACGTGACTTTACAATGACAATTTAGTGCAAGCAACTTTATCAAAATAAGCCTTTGGTAAATCAATTTCAATGATGTTACAACAAAACAGTTTTTTCTTGTTCATTCTAAAGCACCAGATCTAAAAAGGTATACATGAATTTATTTCTCTTTGTGTTTTGTTGTAACTATCGCATGTGCGGAAAAAATTAAAAAAATGTTTTTGCTAATGATTTTTTTAACGTGAAAATATTGGTGTTCCAAACAGTCGTAGTCTAAATTAATATTTCGATATTTCATAAGTCAAGTACCATACACAGAGAAAATTCCCAATATTATAAGTCACATAAAGACGAAGTTTAATTTAAATTTTCAAAAGCAATACGTTTAAAAGCCACGTGCACCGGAAATCGCGGTGCTAAGTTAAAAGCGAGATACCATCTCCCGACCGTTTGTACGATAGACATGGTTAATGTCCGATATATAAAAAATATTCCGTTAAATCTTATTTAATAATATTTTGTAGCCAAAACTATAAGGTTACATGGTCTCTGTACCTAGTTGCTTCCAAATGCTTGAGCAATACGATTAAGTGAACTAATCGAACTTGTAGTATAACTTTCTTGAGTATTGAATATTATAATCCCGCTCGCCGCGTTGTTCACCATACAAAGTTTTAAGTTATGTTTCCGTTAAGGCTGATATCTTTATGATAACGGTCTATGATAAACCTTAATTAGTTGTGCTAGGCAATCTAAGACGACGAAGTTCGCCTAATAGACGTAGTAAATTAATAAGCAATTATCCAATAAAATTATTATTTACATATCCACTCTGTTAGTTAAGGACTGAAATATTATTGCATATTCTTTTGTTAATTGAATATCGGTTACAAAAATGATTTTATAAGTACTTTAAGATGATAACATTATATAATTCAGTAATAGTAAAACCTGATTAATATAACATAGGCAATTAATATTACTTAAAACAAATGGCCAAGGTGTCCGCAAAGACCGCGCCCGCGCCGCGCCGTAAAGTCGCGTGCCGCGTCGCACTCGCGTGACTCCTAGGGCTCCACAAATTGTCCCACCTGTTGCTCACTCACATGTAGCTCAACGACACATTAACCAATTACTGCTCGATTATATCGAAACGCTTGTACCTAGAATTTTACAACGACCACCGCTTACACGATTATGACTAAAATGAAAGTATTATGTATTCGTTTATATAAAATATTTCATCACCAGATCTTTATCAAGATTTTTATCGATCGTTTAACCGTTTACGGTAGGAGTGGCACGTACTCCCATGCGAGCCTATTGTATGTACACACGGGCATTAGAATAGCGCTGGCCTGAAACGTCGCTCTTCATTATACGTTATACGATTTGGGCTCGCCGTGTTTACATACAAAAGAAGATAAAGAGGTCATCAGATGTACCATGTGCTTGGTCTTACTAGTATTCTCTGCTGTGTATTCCTAACGCGTGCTAAAGTTCAAGAACAGAAATCTTGCTGAGCGGACATTTGCAAACAAGAGCCTCTCAAATCTGCATCAGAATGTGTGAATGTAGCAGAAAATAGCAATGTCGTAAACCAAGTCTAACTCTATATAATATTCTGAAACAGTTCAAGGTATCAAAGTTGTTCTGAGAATAAGAAAATAATTGTATAGTTCGACAATTATCGAAAATAGAAAGATCAATATCGAATCTCTGGGGTAAGAAACGGGGCGATGAGAATGAATGACACGTTTAAAATGCGACCAAGTGTGTGGTTCCATAATGTAGGCATAAACATTTTTTAGTCTCATACATAATTTCGTAAACATATTTTTTGTATAGGATCTTTTAAAAAGAAAAAAAAAGAAAATTGTATCTGATAATATCCCAATATACAGGTATATCTCATGTACCTGTTAGATTACATGGTGATTGGTGATTAAATATTAAAATATATGAAGAAATATTAATGAACTATTACTAACTATTATTATGTAATTATTAATACATAAAAAAACTTAATAAAATATCGTAAATCACTGCATATACGCCATGCCGATAGCGATTGTTTTATCAAGGGCGGCATATGTTTCGAGACAGACTCACTTATTTTACCATAATATGATCAGGCGTTAGAGGGGCTCACTGATCGGTGTATTTTAAGCGATAATTTTATCAAAGTTTAATAAAATATTTTTTCAACATTATTAGGACGAGAATCAAATACTTCCTAAAATATATCTCTTTTGTTTACACGAACAAGATACCTGTGTATGTATCTTAACACGAATCTTATTCAAATAGATATTGTTGCTTTTTTAACTGTACATATTCATCTTCTCTTCGTATATTTGGTGTTCTTAGTATAAAAATTTGTACAGCAAACAATTTAGTCTCAGAGTAATATAATTGTCACGTATGAACTGACAAACGGAATAACACACATAATATGACGAAATTATATGGGCACTGCACTATCGACTTTTACCATTTGGCAATGGAACCCTAAGGATGAGCTGAATAAAGACAATTTCCCTGGGTATCCCCAGGGAAATTGTCTTTATTGACCGGGCACTAACTCTATATTATCTAACAGTATAAACATAAAGGATACCGAGGTGACCTTTCTGAAAGTAATACGTGTCCGAGTTGTTACGGACTTTTGGGACCAAACAAAATTAAGACGCAGGTAATGTAAACCTTTTACCTACAGTTTATTTGTACGAAACGAGCGACATGGAACTTAGCTTAAGTTTTAATATTATATCGTACACTTGAATTTGAAATATACAGTAAACAACTCTGTGTTGTATTTTCATACAAAAACAATAAAAATATCACAGAATATCATATCACTCACGTCACAGCTCCAACTCTACAAAGCGACTTTATTAATATTCTCTTTTGAAATCATCCACAACGCGAAGCGTACAGACATAACTGGAACGTCATATTATACATACACGTTGAATATTCAACGAGAGGAGACGCTCTAATTTGTGAATGGATTAATTCAAACACAAACTTCGACAACGGCCGGAGTCAGCTGTCAATCTAGATGGTTCTAAATATCGATTACGTTTGAACGTGTCGAGTTAATGTAAAACAACGTACAGTTCCTTATGGGTTAATAACCTAATCCAATGCTGTGTAATAATGATAGAGACTGAATTCCACCTTCGGACAAATAGTGGTGCTCTTCGTCTTTGAATGACGCGTTTGCTTTCAACTCACGTCCGCCTGTTTGCCAAGTGGAATCCTCTCCCACGTCATTTTGCACGCTTGGGACAATCTCAACGCTCGAGACGGCAAATATCTTGGTGTACAATTTCTATATACATATTGAACACATTGTTTTATATACTTCAACACATACACTGTATTCTACGTATTAAGTTATTAGCATTAAATGAGAGGGTCATTAACATTTATACTTTTACATTATGACGACATGAATTGCGTCAGTAAAAATTACTACCGTGCATAAATATCTGAGTCGACGCCATGATCTGTTAAAATATCAATAATATAAAAAAATGTCAACATTCATTACGCATTTACTATTGTGATCTTTACTTTATCAGTGTAATCTAAAGAAGGTAATTAAAATACACGTTTGTCCAAAAATGTGTATTTGAAGAAAACCATGGAAAATAATATACTCGTTTAAGAAATCTAAGAAAAAAAGCAAGAAATCTTTAAAATCTTTTAATCGCCAATATACGTATTGTTTATTGGTGTAGCAGAATCGCTCTATTTGCTATTAAATACGAGACGTATATTAGACGCAAACGTACTAAATGAACAAATTTGCATTAAAACTAAATTACGAAACAAAATACGTATCAGAAATTGATGAAGTTACAATCATCAAAAGGAAATTTGTATGAAATAAAAAGAATTCAAGTGCTAATTTAAAGAATTATAATCATGTATTCCGATCATTTCTAGCAAAATTCGTTTTTGTGTAAGTACCGTTTGTTATTATAAATCTTTTGATATCTGTGTAATGAAAAGCTGCAGTAAAGTGTAGGAAAATACATTCAACATGTATCTACTTTTTCGACGTAGGTGGAATAAGGACTTAATGTACATATATAACATAAGACTCTCTACACATGACAAGACAAATGATTACGTGCGTAAGCATACAGTAAGAAATTACCAATACAAAGCCAATAGATACCAATTTACCCTCGCGGGTACATTAAGCTTGTACGAGCTCATACTATGGCAAACACAACTTACACAAGGCCAAGTCTGACCCTGTGATAAAAAACAATTACGTAGTCGTATGCCAGTCACTTCATCAGAATCGTTAATTATTCAAAAGGGCAGTACGTTAATTATTCAGTTATCCAACAGACAAATGTATACGTTGCTTGGAATGTTATAATGGCAATGACGTTTTCGAATTAAAACTTTTTAACGACTTCTAGTGAAAGCTTGCGGGTATATCGTTGCAATGGTAAATGTGTGCCAACGGACACACACAACTTTCAAATTTATATACATATAATTAAGCTTTAATTGTGATAAAAGGTACATAATTATAGACGTAATTCATTATTTTAGTATTACACATCTTTCGCATTCAGGACCACCCACACAAATTCTACGGAATTTCCTCTTGTATGTATGTATTTGACCTCCCAAAAATTAACATTTTTGGTAACATTATATTTTCTACAAAATATACCTTGCCTTCTTTCTTACTGCCATCAATTTTCCTAGTTCCAAGATTTATTCTGACAACATGATATTTTCAACTTTGTGCAAAACAATCCAACATTTGTATATTTGGAAACAGTTGCTACGTTTAAGCTCACAATATACTTGGGCAGCTATGAACTTAAACTTAAGCTTAAGCCGTTATACAGACACGGACACCACAGTCAGTCACTTAAACTTATTTCGTATCTGTTAATACTTCTCCGAATATATCATTCAATTTTATTTCTATATATAAAGAGCTAAGTGGAATGTACGTTACTTTCACTTACTGATTGTTATCGCAGCCAAACAATTTAAAGTCGTATCTTTGGAAATAAAAAAGACATCAATTATCCGAAGATTTACTTTAGAGAGAACTGGTGCAAAAGCTATTTGTCTTCAACGATGATTTTATCAGGTTATTGGGGCAAGTGCCCGCTCTTACTCTCCTTGACATTTACGAAAATTGTTTGTAGAAACTGAATAAAGCTATAACCGGCAAGTTGAAACTAACGTAATCAGTTTAAGGTGTATTAAAAGGTAAAATGAAGTTATAAATAAGTAGGTATATACATACATAACTGGTTTTCCGCCGTAGACAGAGACTTTTAATACAAAAGATAATAGAACATTGGTAGCAAAATACAAAACTAAAGGTACTAGAACGCTTTAGTTATAGATAAGTTAAAATTAATAGTACCATTTAAAAAATAGAAGCTTAAATTTTTCTAGTCACGTAGGTACCTACATAGCCAGTGACTATGACTAGTGTTTGTTACACGAAAGCATCCTCAGGGGGCTTAGGGATGCTCTCCATACTCGTTTTCACAAAAGGTCAAATTGCTCGTAGCTACACCGTTTTATGGACTATAAAACTTCTTTATAGTGGCGAAATGGGATGGATTGACATTAAAAGTCTTTCATCTTTATGACTTAACGTGAAAACATAAATAAGAAAGTTCAAAGTTACTCGAAGCAGTGAATGAAATCATGCGTTACAAGATCTAAACAAGTTTGCAACTTACGAATGCGCGGTGAATGTTTAAGTAAGCGTATGAAACTTATAATCCTAGTGAACTTATAAACACCTCTTTAGAATTTTCGAAAAGAAACCTTCAAGGACGGTATTATGCATATCGATTCGGCGAATCTACGGGCATCGAACCGCAAAACGAGTTAAAAATACCACCGGCAAGTGGACCGGCATCAGCGGGCACACCGGTCAGACTACTCCGCGGAGCCACATGCGTTTGTTTACTATCGACATCGACCGCGGCCGCGACGACGGCGGCGGCCGAGTTCCCGGTACGGAGAGGTCGCGAACTCTAAAAATTAGTCGTTCCGTGGCAACTTACGACGAATGCCCCAATCCATGTCAGGGAGGCGCACGCAGCGGGCGGCACGCGGCGCGGCGTCTGCGAGACGACTGCCGCGTCCTGCCGCCCGCACACTCCCGTTCATAATATGTTCCTATTGTACGCCGCGCCAACCATTGTTAGCCGGGAGACTCGGAAATTGCGGATACCTATCACCTAACCAGCAATCGGACCAGTAGCAGCCTGATCTCCATCAAGGAAAACGTATCAAAACGTTTTGATACAACTGACTATTCTTATTGATTAACTTAATCAATAAAAATTAGTAATAACATAATACTATTTAATAATACTTCTAATAAAAAATAAATAATAGGAAATAATAACTTCAATGGAAATTAGATTAAAATTGAATAGAGATTAAAAGTTATCTATCTGCATTTTATATATATAAAAAAAAAAACAAACAAAACAAAAAACGTATTTACCTATAATTATTACTTTTACATATTAATAGTATAATATTTATTCAAAATAATATTACATTGAAAATAAAAATTTGAGATATTATTTACTAGGGACGTAAATGTAATTAACATTCATTTATTCATGTCATATTCAAATATGACTCTAGCTACTTTATTTTCATTAAATTGTTACATTTCCGAGGTAACTTCAAAGAGAACATTCAAAAACATCCCGTTAAAATACTCGTATATAAATGTATACGAATCACATTCTGTCCAAACGGACCCTGAACTTGACGAGAATATCCTTGGATTTATGTCTTCTCTGAATCTCTGTCGGCAGTAAACAGCACGACGTGACATTTTGCTTACACGCTAACTGGGTTAAGACGTGTCTTTCAATGATCCCCGAGTAGATTTTATTGGCATCGAGTTGGATGGCATACGATGTCTTTAGTACCCCCTTATGACGGACATAAAACCATTGATAAAACGAATAATGATTTATCAGAATGACTACTTGACCTTTATGAGAAAACATTTTTACTTTCCGGGACTTATTTCAATACTATACAAACAATCTTGATTAATTTATCCATTACCTATCAAGGCGTATTAGCTTATTGAATCACCACGTGAATATTCGACGTGAATGATTAAGCTCTACATTCCCTTATCCCGAATTGATTATATTATTATTAAATCACGTTCCGACGTATTTGCTTGTTACCAAGCGAGTTTTAGTCTCAAGAAAGGATCGTAAACAAATCTAAAATGATATGTAATATATGGACCATCTTATTTTGTGAAAACGTAACTCTTACATAAAAAAGAAAAAAACTAATTATAACTTAGTGCGGCCCGTGTTGTATTTTGTTTTAAATAGTATTTACTGCAAACGACCTAAATTCATCAACTCCGTGTTATTTCATTCCAATTTAAGGTTTAAGAAATTATTCTCATTGTGAATACAAATTCACTTACATGAGAATATAACTTAATGTAAGTTGAGCGTTTAAGATAGAATAGTGTAAAAAATATCATTTTCTAATAGCCTATTAAAATTGGATATGAGGTAAAAGTCCAACAATCCAGCATAACAACATCTTACACCATAACAAATAAAACTATATTATCGCGCTACATAAAATTTATATTAACACCTCCATTCCGTACGCCCCGAGTCGTAAAAGCTTTTCAGGAGTCGATATCAGATTGCCTGTCAAATAACAAGAGATCGATTCCACTCCGTTATGTCTCATATAACGTCTATACTCAAATACAGAATACCGTGAACTTAGTTGAAACTGTAGCCAGGTATATATGATATTTAATAACAATTCGTTAAAAAACAATATTTTGTAATGAAACAATCATTTTTATGTCAATATAATTTTATATCATAATATTATTAAAATATAATAACATTACATTGGTTTACAACAATGACATTTAATAATACAGGTCCAATACCATTTAAAATGTCAAATTATTTTAATATAAATCAAAGTTACGAACAACAAATATAACTGGTAACCAAGGCCGTAAACTCTTTACAACCTTTATTAAATATCAATATGAACAGCATTATTTGTAATGTGCAACATTTGTGCATAATATTATACTGTCCGACTAGATCGACGAATTAAAAATATTAGTATGGTGACGAATTTCCGGACACATTCCGAAACAATTGTACAGGATAAAAAAATCATAATTTCTTTAATTAATACTCTTTAAACTAACTCAAATTGAATTAAACTGCCTATGAACCCTATTATTTTCATTCCAGTATCATTACATTATTGTCCAAAATCATCATTATTGACATTATGAACCATGTTATATGAAACTAAATAGAACTAAACTAATTAAAAACTTTCGTAATTCGATGTTGGACTGCAGACACTACAACAATGTGTCTAGCTGAAATTATGTCAAGGTCAATTCAAACGTTCTAATAGGTAGATATGCACTTGGCGCTTACATTATTAGTCACTTATGTGATCATGTATGACATCCGTACGTAAGCATTAAGCATTTTGACTCATATCAATGCTATAACTGATTCACTATCATTGACGGTCTGTTAAGCAATAGGAAAACTGCAAGTGATTTCAATTTACTTATTTTTTTATCCCCAATAGTTTATAGTGCTAACATAAAATCTAAATCATCATTATTAACGCATTCGTTACGATTACAGTGCAAATAAGCGTGCCCCGTGATGCCATCGAAAGCGAGCGGGTATAAGAGGCGTCACATCATCATCATATATTATCATTATTATCACTGACAGAATGTGTAGAATACGTACCTAGGATAGACAGAACCACAACAGATACTTTAATCTTACTTGATTTTTAATTTCTTATAAAAGTAATAGAATCTCTATATTTTTAAGTCTACGATAAATAGGTGGATAAAATAAATATTCGTTATGTCACGCAGCAAAAATACTTAAAAATACCGGTATCTCCAAAGTTACGTGAAATAAATATGCCTTATTCCAATGAATATGGGTTATTTTTAATTGAATTTGTATTGTATATTTTTTTATCCGTTTTTTCCAACCCATTGTTAAAAAGTAAACAATATGGAAGTACGCTACTAAATTAGTGAATACTTAGTCAAGGCTGATAACTTCTGTATCCACCAGTATTTCCAAAAGTAATTTTGTTAGCTACTTCTTTTCTATAAAAAAAACCGTACCTATAGGTACAATATTTTTTCAGTCGTAACATTCTAAAAGAATATTTTGATTTCATAAAAGTGGTTAACAAGAAATGGTTGAAAGAATTGTTTTTTTATTAAATCTGCTACTGAATGAAAAATATTTTAAGTTAATTAAAGTTTAAATTAACAATGTAAAAAGAACACGAAATTTTATTATTTCATAACTTCGATCGACCGCCTTCATAAGATAGGTCGAATGTAAATAATTGTTAAATTTATTTATTACGTAATTAATACATTCCGCAAAATGGGATGAAATATTAGAAAATCGAAAAATTAATATTTCCTGTGTAAAACAAGTTTTGTGCATGCAAAACAATTTTAAAACACGGCGCATGTTTATAAAATCGAAAAAACATCATTAACGTAAATGAAGCCGCGCTATAAA
>DWLI01003512.1:0-11750 GCA_018249915.1 Cecropterus dorantes dorantes
GTTACAATTTAAACAAACATAAATTGTACGTTCAATGCAAATAACATTCAACCCGCTTCCTCCGACATATATATTAATAAAATCGATTGTTTTCGCATGAAACAGCTGATAGGCGCAAGTGAAACCGACAAGTGTTGTCCTTGACGCTCAAGGACACTGCAATTGTTGGGTTACACCGCAATTGGGTCAGTACGTATAGCGCCAATTATTACGTACGGTCATTCTGCCTCTAATGGAGGAGCAACAATTCGCGAATGTTGACAAATCTTTACAACTGTCAACGACTATGGTCGGTGATCGGTCAGAAAATTCGCCGACTGTGGTCGATTTTCGCCGACACTAGTGAACATCGGCGATGGTTGTCGATATGACATGTTACTGATTTGATGCCACGCTTACCGAATAGATATTTAAGTTCAACCGATATATACTATTTGCGCTGTGATGTTATTGGTAGATGGGCTATTTATGAGCTTAACAAGCAGAATATTCGATTATTTCTGATGAGCAGAAATAATCAACCTATTAAGGATATTATATAATACTGCATTTTACGTAGAATTACCGAAAAGTAATTCTCATTCATCGCGGAAAGAATTGAAGATTGAAGACGAGCATATCAAAATGTCGAATTTGAAAGCTAAAATACCGAGTGTTTTTATTTATATTTTAAGGCACATGCATTAGCTGCTGGTTAATAATATATATAGTGGATAGATATGAGAAACAAATTTTATGCAACTCTCAATACTGTTGCACAATTAAGGTCATGGACAACGCAAATGTGTTAGTAGGTCAAACATATCGTGTCTTAATTAATTTATCTTCGACGGTTATATTCCAATTAGAAATGCACGAATATTCGAATTGCGTGTGAATATAATATATGAATATGTGAATATGTTTAAGAATGAATTGCAATTTGATGGCAATATGTATGAGATATTCAAAAAACATAGTGGCAATAACTCATTAAAAACAAATATACTTCTTCTACCTTTGCCCCATTTAAAAAAAATATTAAATTGTAAAACTTTTTTTTAGAGCAAGCGTAGTGCCCTCTTTGTATGCAAACCATTGATTGAATGATCTATTTTATCTTTAGTTTACTTTTACTTTAATTTGACAATCGTGTAAATCTTTGAATGTGTTCAGGACAAAAAACAACTGCCACGTGTAGCGTGTGTTTTTAAGCCAAAGTGGAGTGTTAGTGTTAACATGCCGGTGTTGCGTTGCTGACGACCTTGCCGCACTCACGGATTTCGCAATCCGGTCTCTGGGTTAGCAAATTCGCACTTTTGGAACAGTATCCTAGACTATCTAGATACAAGCGTCCTAGCTGAATTCGATCACAAATGCCATAAAAATAAAATTGCCTTTTCGTCTAGAACTTCAAATTACTCTTTAACCTTTCAGCAGCACTGCGCTGATGCTGAAAAACAAAACAAAAGATCCTTACTTTTAAGAGTACTTATATCTGTCTGTTAACAGCAGTTTTGAGCGTAGATTTGTTCAGATTTAACGATTTTATAGTGCTGGAAATATACTTGTCCGCAGCGGACCAACTCAGTCCTCAAGATTACCAACGCGCCTGTCGCCAACATCAGGTAGGGTTCTGATCTTTTCTGGGGTTGATTATAGATATCCATGTTTGAGAGTGGCCACATACCATCAGATGGACAACAAGCTCATTCACTACATGTATAAACGTACATGTATATATTAAGACGACTACTATGTTAAAAATCAGATTGTGTCCACACGTGAAACAATGCCACGTGTAGCATCTGCCTCCAATTGAATGTGAAGTTAACATGATGAAGCCGGTGTTGCGATGTCGACCTTGCCGCGCTCACGGACGTCGCAAACGGGTCACTGGGTCAGCAAATTTGCACTTTTTGCACCGTATCTACATGCAATCACACTGTTAATGTTTACATTGTAAATTTTCCAGATACTCAGGGTTGACTGATAGAGAATGCCAACAGGCATTACGTTTGCCCTATTGTTACATTTTTTATTATAAAAGTGGAATAAATAAATGAATTGTATTATACGATATCCTTAGCATAAATTTAGTGTTGTACATGGAACTGTGTTCAATCTGTGTTTTTAATTAATAATTAAAAAAAAAAGGTCCAATATGTGTTTTTTTCCATAATCGTATTCCTACTAAGAGGATATGGTAGATATAAAATATAGAAAGTTATTCAATTTAGTGCTTGTGTTGTTACATATTATGTGGATGTAATAAATAATTAATCTGTGTAACAACACTTTCGAAAAACGATTGGACAATTCGTATTGGAAAGTAATATAATTAATTTAATTCGACTCATAATTAACGTTTGCGACAACGCTCAAAACAAGCTCAGAAATACAGATTTATGTCTTTAGTAAATAGGTATTATTGAAAACAGGTGGTTTATCTTTTATTGCGTCTATATCTAAAAATAAAATTAACAATAACTAACCATTTTTTGTTTTCTCCCCATCTCTTTTGCGTGGTTTCAGAGCAGGTAGTCGACATTCTCCTTAGTTTACAAAAAGGATTTGGGAAACGTTTTTTGTGACTAAAAAAATCTTTTGAAGCTTTTGTACCCAGGCATCTGTCAGTTATTGATAACGACTAACGACTGTCCCCTTTGGGTTGCATCAGTATTTGTTAAGCCTTATTGTATTTGACCGTCAGAATTGATGAGAGAAAGAAAAATATGTTTTGTGATAACAAAATGATAAAGTATAATATTCTGATTGGAATTGTCTTTAAACATAAAGTTTGAAAGGAGCTTCCAATGAAATTGTGTTGCATAAAACGGTGCTTTTATTAAATTATTTTGTTGCTCTACATATTTCAATAATTAAGAAAGAAGACTCGTATTATATATTAAGAAAGAAAAGGACAAAAAGTGCATTCATATTCATACATTATTTTGTATCAAGTGAAGTTTATTTTATATTTTCAGTTATAATTATAAAAATGTAAGAATTATTTAAAATTGTGAACAAAATCAAGATTATTATCTTAATATAAAATTAGTAGTGTTGTAAAAAACGAAACAATAGGTATTTTATTTACTTTGATGAATATTTACACGTACTTAATTATTGAATCATTATATTTTTGTATTAATAATATGACAAGAGTTTTACTGAAATGTAGAGCTTCCTTAATCGCTTATTTGCTACATTTTATTGTTGTTATTATCTTCGTATTGTGATGTATTACAAATATGACCTACCACATGTATTTTATGAATTATAATCTTAAGTGAGTATAACCTAATAGTTGAAACTCGGCCTCTCAATCCGGTCCGTGGTTCAAATCCCAGGCTGGCACCATTGATTTGTCTAAATTATGTGTATATTAGCAAATTAGAAATTAATTATCACTGTTTTACGGTGAAGGAAAACATTGTGAGAAAACCTGCACATCTGAAAGTGTGAAGTCCACCAATTCACACTTGGCCAGCACGGTGAACTATGGCCAAAACTATTCTATTATAGGAGAAAACACGTGCCCAGCAGTAGGACAATAATGGGTTGAAGATGAGTCTTAAATCATTACATTCATAACTGTAACCAGTAATAATGAGTAAATTGTACCTAATATGTATACCTGTAAGTCCTTCAGACAGTCAAGCTCTATTATTCTTTACAGATATTACAAAAATAATATCCCATTAGCTGTACAAAAGACTTGAAAACTTGAGACCTTAATGACAAAAAAATGTAGGTAGGTTCCGATCTTTTTCAGTCACAATTGCCACATATGTTGCGAAATA
Source organism: Cecropterus dorantes dorantes (assembly GCA_018249915.1). Taxonomy (NCBI): domain Eukaryota; kingdom Metazoa; phylum Arthropoda; class Insecta; order Lepidoptera; family Hesperiidae; genus Cecropterus; species Cecropterus dorantes. The sequence goes on from DWLI01003512.1 coordinate 3,786, forward strand.
GTAGGCACATCATGAACGTACATTAGTGCGCTTGCTCAGTCGAGGACACTGCGCTGTGCACACGTATGACATGCACATTGTTACTCAAAACTGTGCCACACAGTTTCTACGAAACCTATTATACATTATGTATCGTAAGTATAAAAAACCGGCCAAGTGCGAGTCGGACTCACGTACGATTCCGTGCCACCTATAATAACTCCAAAAAAATAACGTTTGTTGTATGAACGCCCTGTTCGAATATTTATTTTACTTTGGTTTTTGTTTTTTTTTAAAGCACATCTGTGAAAATTTCTATTGTTTAACTATCACAGTTCTTGTGATACAGCCTGGTGACAGACAGCGGAGTCTTGGTACGAGTATTAATCCCTTTTTTACCCTTTGGGGAACCCTAGAAAGCGTTCGTGGTTAGATGGTGGAGCTATTCTGCTGTTATTTCCGCCAAACATGTTAAGCGATATATTGTATTTGGAAGGTCGGTATGAAGGGCAAATTAAACGCAGTTTACAAGAACTTATACCACAACCAACTCAGACCTCAGGGGTAGCAGAGTATCCGTGACACGTCCGTTAAGACTTTAATCTATGGTTGAATATAGATATTCATGGGGCACAACGGACACCATCAACTGGCCTGAACGACTGTATTTTGAAATAAGAAAAAAATATATCACACGTACTATGGATACACATCAGCTCTCAAGAACGGATTAAATCAATAGTTACAATACTAGTTTTCATCACCCTATCACCCGTTCTTTAACATTTCTTCCGACCTACCATATACCAATAGGTATCTAATAAGTAGAAACATATTCACAGAGACAATGGTCCACAGCCTAAATTGTATCCAATGTCAATGACACTTCATTGTCTTAGTGACAATAAAAAATAGAATTATACTGCTAATATATTTGGCATTCAATACCTACATTTTTCCTACGTCGCTGCAAAGGTATCATCTTCGCTAATGAGCACTTTAATCGTTTTGTTTTCTACACATAATAATGAAGTCAAAATTTAAGATTTTTCAGAATAAAGATTTGGAATAAATAAAATGTGATAGTTTTTAAAAAAGTAATTACTTTTACTATAAGACAAAGTGGAAGTATATGAAGACGCAGTTAGCGTATCACCGTGACTTATTTTTTGAATACAAATAGTATTTAAAAATATTGTACATATATAGCATATTAGAAAAACATACTACATATGTATTTATTTTTCGTCAATAGGATTATATGGACTTAGACCATACCATATGTTCTTTCTATTTTCTACTGCTCTTTTTTGGTGCTTTTTGGCGCTCAATACTAAATATAGGCTATATCGACATACTTTCCTTTTTTACTTAAGGATTAAAATATAGCATCTTACTTACTTTAATATATACTTAGTACATTTGATTTAACATGAAATTATAGTACAATAATATACCTGCATTGTACAGGTGGCAACTGAAAGGCAATATTAAAAACAAAAAGTTTAGTTTCGTTCTCACATGTCGCTTGTCGCGGAGACGAGTCCTATTCGTGTTGCGGGGTGCGCTAACAAATAATAATAACTCGTAGCGATTACAGCGAGTCATCGACCTTCGAAAAATCTGACCTGCGCCGCGCCGCAAGGTTGCGAGCACCGCACCGCGCTTCGAAATACGAGTATTTACCGATTTCATTCTTTTGTAAACGATTTAATTTGATCGATTAAACAGTCTGCATCTAATTTGACTCACAATAGTTACAATAAATAGTAGTTTCATATCTCTATTGCGTCAATTTCGCGGAAAATGTTTTAATAAGTTATGATTTCTTATCTGTTCCTTGGTTCCGTTGCGGAAATAAAATTTCTAACATTGAATTTGAATATATACTGAACCCTGGATTGTTTCCTGATGTGGGGCTTTGCATTTTTAGTAGTTTATTGTTAAAGTAGTGTTGAATACTGTTTTCTATTACTACGAATCTTGTAGTGACAATCAGACAATTAAGATTGACAAGAGTCGCTGTAATTTTGAATTTTACGATTTCTAAGTCAAAATCTAATCTCATGCCTACTTAGGAGACCCATTAATTACGTGTGGATTTTGGATTTTTTTTTCTAGAAACAGTGTAACATGTAATTAATGGACCCTTATGTAAAAAGTTAGGGATTCATTTGTTTGATAGGTTGTATAAAATATATGTGAGATTTAATACGTAATAAATACATTACAAGGAAAATATTTACAAAATTGATCATACAGCCTCATATAGGCCAACGTTTTGTATGCGCCACCCAAAATATATTCGATGCAATAAATGAGGCCGTTTAGAATTCTAGACGTAGGCGGCCAGTTATTAATTGTGAAAGCAACAACGTATTAATCATGACCCAAAAATTTATTTGATTTCAAACTCTAAATGATTATTCATTTCCAACGCTTTGTTTTTTACTTATCATATTTTATAAAGCTTTTGTTTTAAAAGCAAATAATTAATCAAGATTATATAAATAGGAAAATTATGTAAAATAAAAGTATTTAATAACAAGCTTTCATAAACGAAAATTTGTTTTGGGTGAATAAAACATAATTAGTCCGCCATCTTGGGGCATCGCCATATTGGATTGAAACCGTCATCCAAACCAAACCTGTATGCAAAATTTTGTATCAATTGGTTAGTATGAACTAAGTTAAAATTTAGGTACAACATTGTCCCGCACAAACTTAACTAATGACATAAATTGCACATAACATAGTTAAAATTAATAGTTACTTCCGATCACAACTTTCTTATTTACGTGCAAGTATGATAATACAAATTACAGGAGATCACTGCCTACCCTTATCGTGCGTTCACCGCTGATAATTTTATCTGACGCCGATATCAATTTGTTATTATTAAATTCATAAGACTAGTTTTTGCGACATTCAATGACCTTTGGCGTCGACTCCAAGGTGTTCAATGAATTTGCAAAACCCGTCCGTCTTGAAAAGACAAGTGGCGATAAGTTACGAAGGTCACTCGTATAGGAACTCGCGAGGTTACTGACGCGTGTGGGTAATAAATATAATTGTATAAAGGACTTTTTCCGTTCACCTGCACGCATTGTATACACTAACCTTTCAAATGAGGTTTTATCGTCTCATTTCTACAATTCTTAATATGCAAATTACTGTATTTTTTAAATATCGATGTATGTATATTTTGTATTACCTAATTTTTCGTTTAAGCACGACGAGCGAGCAGTCTGATGACGTTATTTTTGGCTTGGTACCTACGAATAAATCAAATGTCTCTTTTATTTAATCAGCCTTAAATCACATTATTATGTTTAAAAAATTGCAACATACCAAAACAATACAAAACTGTCAAAACGCGAGATATGCTGGCGGTTCTTGTTATCGGTCAATAGCATAAGAAATAGATTAATACAATTATGTATTAGAAATTGGATAGTATAGTATTACCGTAGGTGGTAGAATCAGTGAAGTTCGACCGGGGAAGTACCTACTTCTTGCAATTCGGTGGAAGGTATATAAGTGAGCCGGCAACCATATTGCCGGCTCACTTATACTATAATTATGAGGCGACTATCTTAGTCCTGGGGAGAAGCAACGCATCTGTGATCGACTTCAGATAGAACCCCAGTTCAAGTTGCTAATAAACGTCCATGGGCGGTAGTAACCACTTACCATCAGGTGGACTGCATGCTCGTTTGCTACTTCAGTCTAATAAAAAAACCATGTTGGTGCCGACGGTATAACAATTTCCTCAAATTTTGAGTTGAAATTGTTCCTTATACCTACATACAAGATCTATATAATGTTATAAAACAAACGAAAATTACATCTTTAGAACGACAAAATAACAACGAAGTTAGTACGCGAATGCAATATGGCAATTTTGTACTATAAGTGATATATCACACATCGCTATTATATCATCTAGTTCACGTGTCGCTCATCAGTTGCAAGAACTAAGTCCGAGGGCCACCGACCGCATGCCGTGACGAACGAAACGATTTTGCCGAGCAAACACATGAACGAGAGGTCTCACACGTGCTCACTGCATGGAACAGTTGGGTCTGCTAATAACATATTATTATCTTCTCACTGTAATTCGTTTTGTCAACTTACATGTTGCAATAACTTTCGAAATATTAAGTGAAATTGATACGTAGTTTTTCATTGTGAAGTTAAAAATTTTCTTCAACATTATCATCAACCCTTTGTTTTATTGCTGGAAACGGGTCGATCTGATTGTAAAAAGGGTTACATTTCATAGCGTGGTGGGCAGAATAACTGCATATAAGTAGCATGACATTTGAAGTATTTTTACCGCACTCGCGAGCAAGTGACTTCCTAACGTGATCCTTTACCGTGATAAATTATTACTATTACGAAAGATAAGATAAAAATAAGATATTAAGGTTCGATCACAGTAGACGAACCCTGGATCCCAAGTGTGAGGTTAAGTTTAGAAATTCACCTGTTACTGTTATACTTATGCTCCTGCTTATTTTAAACTTATTTTATTCAAGATTCAAGATTCTAGTAAAACCTTGTCTTTTAAACTTTCATTATCATAATAATTGATAAGATCCGAATTCACCTACATTCTCAGAACAGGAATAGTCGTGCCAATTCCTACTGTAAGATTGTGATGATACAAACTATTATAGATAGGTCGTACAGGTGAAGTAGTGATAGATTTCTGATTCACAACCTAAATCGATCGATATTATGCTGGCTGTTTGTGAATTCCCCAAGTGCATGGCTATAAATAAATGATGAGCGATACTGCCAAACGGTTACTAAATTATTTACCCCACATTATCCGACTGAACCGTCCTAAATACAAGTGACCAAATTATATCTCGTTCTACATAATAAGAAGTATAACTGTAGTTACGGATTATCCATATAATAAAATTATATTACCACGTGTGTATACATCGCATATAATTGCAAAAAAAGATTGTTTGGAGGACGAATAGCTATTTTTATAATGTTTCTAATTTGTCTGTCTGTTTGTGTAAGATTGTTTCAAACCAAAGTTTAATTTAAAGGATTGAAAATATTTTTATAATTCATCCATATCTTGGGTAACATTGTTTTTATTTTAGTTAAATTCATGTTATAATTTTTAACGGTGCTGAAACCGCGAGGCAAGGCTAGTTTTAAATCTATTATTACTTATTCTCCGTCCAGGCTATTTATTTGCATATGTATGCGATGTACAGACACGCGGAAGTTTTCTTTTTTATATCGTATTTTAAAATAGCGTGTTTTTGTGCGCTATAAATAAACTAACGAGTTCAATTAATTATCTTGACGTAAGAGTTTAACTGCTTTAAATTTATAATAAAGTATTATACTACACAATAAAACTACTAGTATCATTAAAGGCATTTAAGGGCAAGCGTACAATGGTTCATATGAATGCCATTAACCGACCGAGCGATCTATTGGGGCGGTATGCGTGAGGTTTTATTTTCGTATGGTCGTGTCGTATGAGGTCGATCGAGGTGAACACCCCTCCAAGGAGAACCGTTGACCCCCGATCACATCCGCGTGAGGCCCCTATTTACTTACTCGTAGGTATATTATATCAACTATCGACTACTTAACGTAACAACAAGTGAGTCGCTTTGTCTTTTGTCTCTACGTTGTATTGAAATACATATGATACATATACAGAAAGATACTATGATTGTTTGATACAGTTCTTTGACTTACAATGCGTGTAGTGTTTTTAAAAACGAGTTGGAAGAAAGGTAGACTTTTAACGAAAATGGGGTCGTCTTATTACACTAAAAGCTCTCTTGGAGCTTTATAAACTCGTACCACTGTTTGGCACGGGTCTCTGCTTAAATTTGTATGATACAGAGGTATAGGTAGCTTGTTCACATGAAAGTGGGTCTATTAAAATTGTAATGAAATATGATGAATTTATTCTTCTAATGTTTACTTCCTCTATGTGGCAGGGATAGCACAAACTAGTCAGGAAATTTATTGTAATTAAATAGAATTACAGATGCATATATGCATTGAGTCTTGGTTTTCTAAAGTTTAATTATCCCAAACCCCAGATACAAAATCACTTATATATATACTTTAGATACTTTAGAAATTTCCCAAGTCCAAAAGCTTTAAATCGTCCGGCTTGAATGTCATGGTAAAGGCCACCAGACAATCAATTGGGAAGACAGTTTACAGCGACGATAAGTGTGTCGGGATATATCGGCATAAGCATTTTAATATCGCTGTTCACATTAGAACTATCCAATAAATTATTCCTGCTCGTCACCTGCTTCTATTAGTCTTGTCGCCAAGCTCTTCAAGTTGCTGATAAACGCAAAACCCCACGCTGTCAGCATATGATTAGCAGACGCAGCGATTGGAAATACACAGGATACCGTTGTCGATTCCCGCTCCGTTCGCCGTATAAACAACAAGCTTTTCCTTCCGGGTTCGTTGAACAAACGCCCGCTGAACACGACTTGCAAGCGGTTTGGTGGTAACATAATTATAAATTCACCCTTGTCTTTTTTTAACTTAATTGACGGCGCCTAATTAACGGGCAGCGATCAAAATACGTTGTTGTCTACCTCGGCTTCATCGAATGTCCATTAGCCATACACTCTCTACATTTTGCATATTGTTGAATTTTCAGTTTTGTGCGTATCAGAAATTAATTATCACTTACTGTAACGGTAAAAGAAAACATTGAGAGTAGATTACAAGTGTAATTATTCTATGAAAATGTTCTCAAAGGTGTGAAAAGTCTACCAATTCGTACTTAGGCAGAGCTATCAATCAATGTTACTCAAAAGGAAAATTAGTGCCCAGAAAAAGCACAGTAAAATATGTTGACTTATCTTCGCCATAGACTTAAGTTATGCTACACTTTCGCTATTTGCCGTGTGGTGTCGATCTTAAATGGCAGCACGTCTTTCCGTAGATGTTGTAGGAGGTAACTAAGGGAAATCCAGGAGAAGGCCAGCATCGTCATCCTTGTAACATCAACTTCGGTGGTCACAACACACACGCCTGGCACTGTGATTATTTGCAAAAATCATCATTACGGAAGACTTATATCCAGCAGCGGACTTCAAAAGACTAACGGACTTATAGACCTATATATATACTATAATATATGTTACTATTATGATATTACAAAGTCGAAGAGTTTTTGTTTCAACGTGCCAATCTCAGGAACTACTAATTCGAAATGAAAATTTTATTATTGTTGAATAGTTCATTTACTGAGGAAGGCTATAGGCTATATAACATCACGCTATGTTTTATTGTTTTTTTATTATGAAGTAGCGGGCGCTCACCCACTATTTTGACATATAGCAAAATCTATTTTTTAGTTTAGTTTACAAGAACTGTAAATGCACTAGGCTGAACATAATTGCAGACGGGGCTTCGTAAATTGAATTGGAGTTGATACAATCAGTGAGTAACTTGACTGACAGCATGTTATTAGCTGCGACGGGGCGGGTCGCCGAATCCCGCTTTGTTGAATAACGAGCTTTACTTTCCGGGTTCGTTAAATTGTGAATACTAAGTATTTGATCGTATGATCTTTAAAAGTTGGTAGCGTATTTTTATCTTGATTTTTATAAGGAAGCGAAAATTTTATTAATGTATTACTGCTAAGCATGGATTTCCCTACTTAACCTGCCAGTGGGCACTGCCTATCCATGGCAGCAACTTCATATATTACAGGGGTTCTACGCGAAGTCGGTCACTGATGCGTTGCCACTCCCAAGGACTAAGATGGTCGCCTTATATGTTCAGACGGGAACCACACTGTTGCACCGAAACGGAGAAGTCCCTGTCAAACTACACTAGTTCTACCAATATACTTTTACATGAGGCGACCATCTCAGTCCTCGGAAGTGGCAACGCATCTGTGTTTGACTTCAGATAGAACTTATGTTCTATATGAAGTTACTTACAGATGTCCATGGGCGG
>DWLI01003513.1:0-11749 GCA_018249915.1 Cecropterus dorantes dorantes
GGAATATTCAATAGAAAAAAAATCAATTGGAACCAGCAGTTCCTGAGATAAGCGCGTTCAAGCAAACAAACTGTACTGTTTTATAATATTTGTATAGAAGTATAGATGATTAAGATACCGCTTACTACATATCGGCTCACTTATCTAATGAGGCGGCCATCGTAATTCTCAGGAGTAGCACGCATCTGTGATCGATTTGTAGTATTACTAATACTATAGTACCCAGTAGTAACCAGTGTAGTTCGACCGGGGAAGTACTACCACCACACCTATTTCTGGCGTGAAGCAATTCTTGCGTTTCGGATGAAGGGTGTGGTCCCTGCCCACTTATATACGAGTCGAATATCTTAGTCCTCGGGAGTAGCACGCTTGATCGACTTCAGGTAAAACCCCTGTTTTACGTAAAACTGCTTATCGATGTGCGGTAGTAGCTACTTACAATCAGGTGGACTGCATAATTGTTTGCTACTTCAGTCGGATAAAAAAAGATATAATAAGAATAAACAGATATTTAGAATAAATAGTAACGTATTTAACTATTTCATAATTATATAATTGAATAATATTTCATCGTTGGAAGGAAATTACGGTGAGAACAATAATATAAATTTCCCAGTGTATTTGACGAAAGTCCTCGGGCCTGAAACTAATTAGTGCTTTCAATTTGTTTCTAAGTAGGACCTGAAAGTTTGGACATTAAATAAAATTATAATTAAGGTGACCTCAAAACTCTGAACTTGTTATTCTATAAAACCTTCATTAAACGAGGGAGAAGGAATTTTAAAATAGTTTTTTTAGCTTTTGACTAAACAGTCTTAAATAAAGTCCAAGGTCCTTAAATGATCAGAATATATTAGTTCCTTCTTCTTAGTAATATATGATTTATTGGTATTATTTTATTAAAAATAAATTTTAATTTGTTTTTTTAGTTAATATTTAATAATTTATTGATAATTAAAAATAGTGTCATACATTTAAATTGCTCAATAATATCTGATATCGCATCTAATATCTAATATTATTGCATTATCGTCATTCAAAATATCAGATCAAGCGTGAAAATATATAAGGATTTTCTATTATGATATGGGGTTAACAAACCACCATTCAGTCCACCTAGGTAACTGGCAAACGCTGTCCATGGACCTGGACCTCTGTAATCAACTCAGATAAGCTCAGTCATACCTGAGCTTGGCCAGAGATCGCTACCTCTAAAGACTAAGTTAGAATTCTTCCTAAAAGTATGTCTCCGTTAACACACCATTCACGCTAGAATACTTAACACTGCCGTTATTAGTCAGATATAGTTGAACCGATCATACTTTCAGAGTCGACCTACATAGAACTCTACCACCTTTAAAACATTTAATTACAATTTGACAAATTCATAGTATACAAAATTACATATCGTACATACTAATAGCAAAGGGTACAACTTTCAAAACATGTAGTTGCTATTTCATCAAAGGCAATCCACATACTAATAGCAAGTTATTAAAAACTACTAACATAAAACAACAAAATATTTACGAGATCGCATTAGCTACGAACTAGGTATGTTTAATAATTCATTATATAGAGTCATTAAAGTGCCGTTTTAACGTGCATATTCGCTGTATGCATTAAACGGATTAAATTCGACCACAGCTGGTTCCGTAATGGACTGTGTGAAAATAGTGTACAAAGTTGACGTAAAGTCTCTTTTTGGTGGCTTTAATTATCATGTATCGTTCATATGATACAACATAGTTATACATAGGTAGAGTCTATCAGAAAAACTTTTTCTACGCTCATAGCACCACACTAGGATTTTGAAGTAAAAATTTTTTAGGCACGTTGGGGATTTTTTGTAATGAAAAAACCATTGAGCTCGCTACAATGTTACCGTAACCGACACCTATGTATAAGTATGTATATAAATAGTCACATGCATTTTGCCATTTTTCACTTTTGTCAGTACTCCCGATGTGCCATTTTTTTGTCTCATGGGTGTCATGAATACTCACACCAATACCCAGATCCAGAAATGACATTTAAATTCATAATTTAGACGTCTGCCTGGCTGGGGATCAAACTTGGAACTACTCTAACTCTCACATCAATTCACATAATGTTGAGATGAACAAGGAGTAAACATAGTATATATAAAATGCATCAATAGCATGCATTAATATTATAGGCTAAAAAATGCTCACCAAGATTTTCATGCACCTTTTCAATTTTTTATTTTTATTTCTCCTCAATTATCATTTGTAAATCTAGCAGTTGCAGTACTGCTTCGTAATATATTCATTTATTAAAAATGCATAGATTAATTTAAGAAATTTTTACAGCAACACTTAAAATCACACCGTTTTAACGAACCAAACCCTAATAATAAATAATATCCTATCTATCAAATAGAAATATTAAAGAATTCAACTTAATGCCGATATCTAGGGATCACGCGAGTTGCTACATAAGCTGTAAAATTTAGGCACCCTGTCCACTATTTAGCTCGTATTCATGATATTTATTTAACGGATTAATTCGGCCGCAGCTGTTAGTAGCGTAATGAACACTATGAAAATAATACAAAGCAACTGTTTTGTAAAAGACTTCAACCGATTTTTGGGTATTACATTCCATTTGTATACATATTACATGTGATTTGGGGATTTTAGTTATTGCAATATAAACTGCATAATTTTAATGTTATTGAGATATTTATGTTGGAAGAATAAAAGGGAATTGATTTTGTAAAGCTTACAATCCGTGAGCCGTGGCTAAATTCTTGCGGCCCGCGGGTCTTCTTAGAAGTGGTCCTTGCACTTTTGTTTTCTTTCTTCTTCTTTGCGTTTTTGTTTTCACTGTCAAATCTATATGTAGATAGGCCGTTATCTTCCTTTAGTGTGCGTTTGTTTTGTCGGCTTAAATTTTCTTGACAACCATTATTTTTTTCCACAAAAATTACTTACCGGTCGTTTGTGTTCCCCGTTACACTTTCTTGAAAATCAATGTATTCGCCGTAAAATTTTCTAGCCGGTCATTGTTAGCTCTCTATTATTACATACAACCTGCATACTATTAGGCCTGTATTACCAAAAAGGTTGACAACCGCTAGATTTTAAACAAATGATAATCATTAGAAATATAGAACCCAACTGTTACTCTACGATAAACCAATTTTTCTAGCCATGAGATTAAAATTGAATCTCGTTTGCATTTTCCTAGTATTCAACTACAATTATTTAAAAAAATAGACAATGGGTATTATTGGTATTATGGTAGTATTAAGACTGATCTATTTTCAAAGAAAGCCTAAGAGGACGCAGGGGAAGGGCATGGAAGGGCATATCATACGACATGAGTATCATAAACGCTTGTTAATAATAGTAGGTAATAAAAAGTGAGATATCATTTCCTGCAGTTACTGTCTTATTAAACCCATTTGTGTATTCAAACCGTAAATCCGGCAAAAATTAACGAACGTACTTGGCTTGTAGCGTAACTTTTACGAGGCAAAAGCAATAAAACAGTAAGAAATAATTTCCACCTACGTTTAAAGAGGTACCCGAAAATTTCGCTCATAAAACTCCGCGGAGCTTGCCAAACCTACATTAACTAAATTGCAGAAAACAAACATATCTAATAATTACGCCTGGGGCACGGGAACTCGTTTTGTGGAATTATGCGACCGCCATAACTTTTTCAATCTGAACTTCGACAATTAAATTTACTTCGGTCTCAACATAACATTTCAATAACCGGCGCGGATCGGCCGTTCTCCGTTTGTCTTTGCTTGATTCCTTCCTTTTAAGATATTAACGGAATATTCCGTGAGTAGATAACAATCTGGCGATTTTATTTTGTAACTTTATTAAAGTTTTAATAACTGATTTTATACTGGCTTTATTCACTGGCCTTTTTATGTATCAAAACATGCAGCAAAGTCTTCAAATCCCTATTTATAATTACTTACCGCATGGAGGAGTGTGATACTTGGTTTAGGTTTAGCTAATTATGATAGTTTTAGTTTAGTTAGTCACTTATTATTATTATTATTTTACAGATGAGCGTAGAAAGATAAGATCTAGATCAAGATCTAGTAACATTAGGTCGGACAATTTTAGTGTTTTCTGAATGACAGATTTTGCTGCATGATACAACTTAGAATTTACATATATTTATGTACATTATGTTGTATCACATATGTGTATATTATGTTGTATTTACCTTATAGTAACGATATTTGCAGTCTTCTAAAACATTCTAGAATTTTTTTAATACAAACGATGTCTCAAAATTTCTTACCATTTTTATTGATATTTAAATCAAAATTTAAATTAAATTAAATTAAAGGTGGGTGCAATTCACACGCGGCTTAAGTGAAATTTGATAATAATAAATAATAACATATTTTTGATTATATTTGGACAACTTATCGAATATACCAAAGTTGAGCTCTTACAATACAATACAAAGTCGTTAGCGTGAGTCAAAAATGGACCCAGCGCCATCTCGTTAACGGGTCTAAAGAAGTTTAATTACAAAAATGAACACAGGGACATTACACAACGACCCATGTGGCGAAGCGGTCCCCATACCGCATTGACGCGCAGTGGATTCCGGGTTCGATTCCTGGCCAGACAGACATCTAAATGCTGAATTTAGATTTCTGTTCTGGGTCTGGGTGTTTGTGTATTCGTCTTTGTATGTCCTTGGTACCGCGACATGGGATAAAATCCTAGTGCGGGGATTTGAGTGTACAAAGCTTTAAAGCGTTTATTTAAACCTGTTTCAATGTTAGATCCATAATTTTCTAATGTATTAATACTTGCATGTAAAGCTATAAAGTTATATATAATGAAGCGTCACAAAGGACATATGGGTTTGATAAATACGATAAGAGTGGCAGTCGGAGGCTTTTGAAAGAGCTCGTAGCATATATCATTAATCTTTGCATTACAAATTCATTCGGTAAGAACTCACTCACTTGGATTAAGCAGAATTATAAATGAAGTGTCACAGGAATGCTCACAAAAACCGTGAAAGGAGGAAACCTTTGAATAACGGTTGGGTGCGTCAGTTTTTAACTCGAAGGAAATAGGCCCCTCTTGTGGGGATTAATGGAGATTATTCTCGTCTTAATGCGTCAAATTCCACAATATATTTTATCCTGATGAAAAATAGTACAATTGTGGAATAAGCTGTTATTTTTTTTTATTTCAAAAGTGTTACGTGTTTAAATATTTAAAAAAAAATAATGGTATTGAAGCCCCTTAAAGATACAAACACGACATCAGCTCGCTTGATAGTTAGTACAGTATATAATAATTATCATATAATTTATCATCATCATCTAAGGCGCTACAGCCGTGGGTGGGCCTTGGCCTGGTCCAGAATATTTTGCCAGTCGGATCTGTTCTGGGCTTTACCTCTAAATCCTGTCATGCCCTGAGTTCTAAGGTCTTGCACGACTCTATCTACCCACCTCAGTTTAGGCCTTCCTCAGTTTCTCCGCCCGTCCTCCTTGCCATGTAGTAAACATGTCCTGCCCATTGTAGGCGTCCACTATCATGGCCTTAATTTTATTCCAAATAAATATCGATGTCTAAAAATAATAATTACCAACAAGTCAGTTGTTCAGCGCTGTTCTTTAGACATTTACGCTCACGGATGTTACGCGCGAGTAGATAGTATAGTCCAGTCAAACTAACTCGAAAATACTTCATTTGCAATAAGCAAAATACTGATGCTGTGACACAGAACAAAGCTATGCCAAATTCAATCAAAATCCGTCATGTACAAATGTAATAAATATCCGTAACTGAAAGTATCGAAAAATCCGAAATAATTTTATAACAACAACCGTAATCCGGAATCGGTATCATATTTTTAGTGAAAAATTCTATTTCGGCTGTTCTCATGACTGATTCCGATTTTATATATATGTAAATACATATATACCCAGATCCGAAATTTCATATTGACACCCCTCATAATTTTACATGCGCTATGTTATAAAATGTAGTTATAGCCTTATGGTTTAATCTCGGCCTCTTAATCGAGGCTTCGATGTTTTGAGTCCCAGGCACGGAACACAGATTTCTAAAATGATAGGCGTATTAGAAATAATTATCACTGATTTACGGTCAAGGAAAACATCGTGAGGAAACATGTATACCTGGAAGTTCTCTAATAAACAGTTCTCAAAGGTGTGTGAAGTCTACCAATTCGCACTTGGCCAGCGCGGTGGACTGTGGCCTAAAACTCTCTCATTCTGAGAGAACACCCATGCCCAGCAGTGGTACAATAATAATAATAATATAAAATAATGAGGATATAAAATACGAAACCGCAGGATACAGCAAATAGAATATAGAAGCTATATTCACTTAAGCTTAGCGTATTTTAATCTACGTGTTTTATTGTTCAATATTCAAAAGACGTAAAGCGCAAAGGGACTCGAAGCCTTTGTAGCGCGACATCACACGACCGCGACAGACAGCTCTCTGATTTGTATGTAGATAAATGGAACGTTCCTATCAAATCGACTCTTAAGACAGATGCTCCCTCTATTGTAGCTGGAATTACTTTGCTGGAAAACTTGCTCGTTTTTGTTCAAATTTTATTTATATTTTATGTGCGTTAGTGGAGAAACATTCGTGTAGATAAATGTTGTTTTGAATTTAGAAGGTGGTTTTAAAAAAGTAACGTTGTAGAACCCTTCCTGATTTAATTCCACAAGCATTTTTTACTTAATAACAGCAATATTAAGCGCTGCTGTGTTTTTTCATGAAGGGTTTGGTAAGGGAGACATACTTTTCCGAGGCGGTCCAACTTAGTACTCGGGGGTAGCAAGGTATCTCTGGCCAACCTCAGGTAAGCCTTATCGTACTTGGAGTTGATTACAGAAATCCATGGGTAGCAGTATTCATCGCCACCAGGAGAACTGCATGCTCGTTTGTTATTTCCATTCCATAAAACAAAAAAGGGTTTTGTGCAACTCACACACGGCAAAAGTGAAACTTAATAATAATATTTAACTTTTACTTTTATTTATGTAAATTTGGCCCAAGTTTATTTCTGAACAGGTATAAGACTTAGAGTATTAAATAACCACTGAAACCTATATTCGGACGTCTTATTTCGCAAATACAAAACTTGAGCCTTTATACAAATAAATAAAATCGTTAGCATGATTCAGAAAGGGGTGCAGCGCCATCTTGTTTTATCGCCGACAACTACTTTCGTTACGGATTGTCATTTCATTAAGTTTCAAATTACAACGATACTAAAAAAGTTTCGCTTCATAATATAAGTATAAGTTTCGTTTTTCAAAGTATCTCTCAAATTTTTATGATAATACAAAGCGCAATAAAATTAATGTTTGTATAGAAATGTATGCTTAATTTTAGCAGCACTAATATTTTCTCAATTATCTTCTCAAGCGAAAGGAAATTAACATACAGCTCATAACAACGTATAAAACAAACAGTTGCAACATTCTAGCGGAGAATTAATCCGTTTAACTACATAATACGAGTTATCTGGAATGTGTGTAGAATTGCCCGGTTAATGTATTAGATATTTGATGTTGTAAAAGGACTTTTGTTTATTAAGATGCTTACTTACAGCAAATAATTTATTTTTATTATTTTGACGTTTGCTGAGTCGTACCCAGAACCCATATTCTGCCAGACTAGTATATTGATTGATATTGCAAACCATTACGGCACTTATGTAATCTCATTATTATTCAGAGGTATTTTTCAAATGATATTTGTTTAAAAATATAGGTCTACGTTCTTGTGGCGAGTTTTCGAACCTCCGATGGTGCCACTACTTCTGAATCACATTGTAGATGTTTCATGAAAATATCGCTATCAAAAATAGCATATCACAAATGGCATATACACAAGTACCGAACTATGATTATCAGAGAAAGTCACTTCTAACACACCTCACCTGTCGGTAGATCTCCCCTTTTAAAATCTTTGAGCAATAAACAATAGATTTCACATTATACGCAATATCGATAATTTTACTCCGTACCTAACCAACCTAACCTAACCAAATACTGTCCACCAATTTGTACTGATTATTTTCGTAACACCAATTTACACTGCATTGCATTTTAAACTCTTCAGCAGATCTTTTCAAAAGCTAATTTGAGCTACAAAATACAAACTTCGCAAACATTATTCGCAATATCGATAATTTTTCCGCACCTTATCAAATGCTCTCTAACAATCAACGGATAATTCGCATAACACCAATTTATACTGCATTATATTCTTAACTATTCGGAAGATCTTTTCAAATGCTGATTTGAACAACAAAATATAGACTTCGCAAACATTATTCGGAATGTCGCTAATTTTCCGCACCTAACTAAATATTCTCTACCAATCTGTACGGATAATTCGCATAACACTAATTTACACTGCACTGCATTCTTAACTCTTCGGAAGATCTTTTCAAATGCTGATTTCAGCAACAAAATATATGTAGACTTCAAAAACATTATTCGCCATATCGATAATTTTCCGCACCTTACCAAATACTCTCCAGCAATCTGTGGATAATTCGCATAACACCAATTTACACTGCACTGCTTGACTCTTTCGCCAGTTAGTGTAGGAACCCCTAAAAATGAACATAATAACCAAAGTTTACCACAGCGAGCAGACCAGCTGCGGCCGAACTAAATCCGTTTAACTGCTAAACGTAAGTTATATCCGTGTGTTTGGTTTCAGCCGCTTAATGAGTCCCAAATTACGTAACACTGTTGTTTAGCTGGCATACGTTATTATCATTATTCATAGATTAGTTCAGAGTAAGTTATAGCATTTAACTTGTATGTATACGTTTCTTCTGCCAAAACCACTGAAATAGTTATAGATGGTCTTTAAATTATTTTAAACAATTGCCGGGAGGTAGTAGAACCTTCCGTGGTTCTGAAAAAGGCACCGCCTTCAACCTATTTAAGTTTTATAACAGTATTTAAAGTCTGAAGTGTGATAAGAGCGACATACTTATCCCAGGTGACTAACTTATTCCAGTAGTAGCAAAGTATCTGTGTTGCGTTGTGATGGAAGCCTGCTGTTGCCGTATGATCATATATGAAGCGCCCATCTTGTCCTCGGGAGCAACAACGCATCGGTGATTGACTTCTGATAGAACCTCGGTGCAGTTTCTTGCAGATGTCCACGTGCAGCAGTCACCACTAAGTCAGCAGTCAGATGGACTGCATACTCGTTTGCGACTACAGTCTGATAAAAATATATATAAGAAAAGTGGTACCACTTCAGTCGAACAACAAACGATTCCACTACCTACAAAATATAGCTCCGTTCAAACCGTATTATTGCAATTCCAATTTCTCGATAACAACGTACTCGCTCACCTTCGACAAAGATCTCGAAATATAAAAGTAGAAGAGCACTTGAATTGTATTGATTCGCGCAAAATAAAAATAGTTAAGTTCAAAATCAATAAGGGCCATTAGCGGTGAAGTGGCCGCCTCGTTACACTTTAATCTGTGTGTGCTGAATGGAGCGAATGAATAAAACTGGAAATGTCTAAAGAGATTTTATTTTGAAAGGCAACACGTAAACCCCACGTATTGCAAGCTCTGTGTTTGAGTTAGGAGTTGTGCACACTGGCCATGTTTAACGAATAACAAAGTTATAATTTGTAATTTTAGGTTTGGAGTATTATTATCTTTTACAGCATAAACATTGTTTAACTTGTGTCAACTTGGTTTAATTTGATATAAAGTAGAACATTTTAAATTGGCGTATAACAAATATTGTTCTTTTTTTCACTTTTTTTTATTATATTGAAATAGGAAATGAGCATTCAGACTGCCTGGTCATAGGTGGTCACTACAGCCTGATCATTTACTACCAACTCATACGGAACAGGGGTTCTATATGTTATCTCTAGTTATGTATAACTATTACTGATATTGTTATGAAAAGAAGATGTTTTGTAACAACCAATAAGCAAGACTATTGTGAACTCATACAAAAATATATTTGTGGGTCTCCATACAGTACTTTAATATTGTAAACTTCGTCTTACTTTAAAAAGAAACGTCGTTTTGCTTTTAACGACCGCAGAAATATTTGTTTTTCATAGAATCAATGATAGAAAAAAAAACTTGAGAGGTGTCAAGGGACAACCGAATGGAACGAAGTTCCTCGATTAATTAGTGAAGGAATTGTAATAAAATTTTACTTCTTTCAAGTTATAATATTTTTTTATTATTAACATATATATTGTAATATAAACTTAACCAGTAGGCTGAATTTTAGTAATAATTGGCTTGTGGTAACTGAAGTAGGAAACATATGTTTGGGATTCTATTTTATTCTTGAAAAATTTGTCTTGAAAAAATTGCATCAATGGTAGTATTATATTTAGTTGTTAATTCTGCTGGATTATTGTTTATTCTTAAATCAAATTCTTTTTCTATAAACTGTTCTATAAAATGGTTTTGATTTTTCATTACTGAAGTTGATGTTAAAATCATCGGCCGAAATAAGTGGAAGTTTATCTAAACAGTGCGCGCGTACTTGCTTTCTATGAGAGAGAGAGACAGACAGATAAACACGCGTACGCCGCACGGTTTGCAACGCGCGCGCTAGCAACTATAGCAAAAAGTGTCGTTACAACTTTTTATCTTAACTTTTACCTTTTAGCCCCCTTTCACAACGCGCAGTAAAGAACTTTGTTCAAAAAATGATGATAAATAGGGTATGTTTAGTGAAATACGAAATAATTTGGTGATAAAATTAACGTTAGGCTTAAAAAAATTGCTTATTTGCTTTAAGCTTGTTTAGTTTTCTTTTTTAAGTGTCGTTGTAAACAGACCCTTAGTTTGGAACGTACCTTCTCTCGCTTGTGAAGTGCACAAACAAGGATTAACCTTACATTTATCTATCGAAATGTTATTGTTTGTTACCTTCGGTTTGTAATGAAATCCATTCTGAAGAATAAAATCGTTTCAAAGAATCTAATTTGGTGTTTATCGTAACTTTACGAAAGTTCCGATAAATAATTCATTTTACTACGAAATAAAAAACGAACAGCGAAAATATTTTTACTATACACCAAACATTTAAGTACTTCATAGACGTACTATTAAGCGTAAAGTTCGTAGCTATTATACGAATTTGTTGTAAGTTTAAGTAAACGTTGTCATGATTTACTTTGTGCTTAAAGTAAATACGAAAAATGTAACTTTTACATGTTTTTTTACACATTATTCTTATATTGTCTACTCGGTAGCAACTCTTTTATGTACTACTTCTGGGCACATTTCTCAACCTACAACTGAAATAAATCTAAAGGACACGTTTTTCTGCCATTTTTACGATATATATATATAATAGAAGTAGTATAGAGTATGGTCTCCTGATATTAAATGACCACTGCACATACATTATCAACCCCTGATAAGATAACCTTACCTTAGATTAGTCACAGTTGCGTTCCTACCCGTGAAGTCTCATTTGGAACATCTTCATAAAATACTAGCTGTGCCTCGCGGTTTCAGCCACTACTACATAAAAAAACATAGCATGTTATATAGCCTATAGCCTTCCTAGATAAATTTACTATTCAAATCAAAAAGATTCGTCAATTCGAACCAGTATTTCCTGAGATTAGCCCGTTCAACCAAACAAAATCTACTGCTTTATAATATTAGTATCGATGTATTCCTTACATTCTTCAAACAAAAAAACAGAAGTAACTC
>DWLI01003514.1:0-11749 GCA_018249915.1 Cecropterus dorantes dorantes
CAAAAAAAATGTAATAAATGTAATTTAATGTATTTATAATACAAATTATAAATAAATTTTACCTACTTCTCTATATGAACTTTAATTTTGTCAAATCACACACTGGTTCACAAAAAGGGTTATGTAGTCTAACCTATATTTACGGGAAAGTGCAAACTGATGTCATAAATATGTTTTTTTAATGAAAATTTAAAATACTTCTAAGCATAAGTATTTAAGTACCTACTTATATTAAATTTTTTCGTTAACATATTTTATAATACTTAATATTATGTCCTAATTTTTATGCTTTAGATTTTTATATTTTTTTGGCTATCTGACGAAAATTTAATTAAACGACTCTTACTTAACTAAACGAAGAGACGTTTAGTCGAATAAGTTAAAACTTTAAGAGGGCGGCATGATCGTTACGAAATATGTACATCAAAGCTTTTGAACTACTTGGAAGCCGATTTAAATAATAAGTTTCCTGGATTCCGATAGCTAACGTTTAAATAATAAGCTGGCTAAACACCTTATCGAGAAACAAAATTGAAAATAACGATTAACATAATGCATTGTCAGCATCCTCAGGATTCGTGAAGGCATTCGCCGTCCTCCTCCCTCCCACAGCTTCGTAGAGTCCTTTCTCTGTCCAGTGTCAGCTCGATCGCGTGCAGATGTATATGTTTACTTGTAAATAATAATTAGTGTGTTTATATATCGGGTACAGTGTTGCGTGCGCGCAGTAGCGAGCGAGCGGGTAGGACGCTATGGCGCTGCGGCGGGGTTGCATGGCGGTGCTGCTGGCGACGGCAGCCGCCCACTACACCGGTACGACATGGGTACTTTGTGAATGTGATGTGGATTTAAAGTGAACTTGTTCAAACACGGTAAAAGATCGGACAGTGAGAACGAAAGGGACCCAACTGAAAATTTCCCAAATTCGAGTCAAACACTTGTAACTATTCCTTATAACGTAATCTATCGTCTAACAAATTAAGGACTTACGAAGTGGTGCTTTTGCACTAGAAAAAGACAAACACAAATGTTATTTTATTTAAAAATCCGCGTTATAATTTTTTTGAAAATGCGAATACAATTTTATTATTTCAAGTGCAATTTTGGCATTAGGTCCGTTTCATTCTCACTGTGCGGTATGTTTTCCGCCGCAACAATTTTTCGCGTATTAAATATTAGGTATAGTTTGGGAAACGGTGCTTATGTTTCAAAATATATAATTTGGATAGTGTATAAAAGTAATATTGATATAAGTTTTTGAAAGAAAAGAAAGCTTTTTCTTCTTTACAAAATATTTTGTACAAAAATGTTGCTCTACATTTGTGCCGAATAAACTGTAAACGATCTTTTGACTTTTTAATGTTAAAATTACACATATTTAAAAAAAGTGTAATCAAATGCTATGTTCTTAAAATAAATAAAAAATATTGGCTTTTATATATAATACTTAACCCTGTGACGCCGGTGTCACGAATTCTATATGTCAAGAGCAACACCGAGCTCTCGGACTAAGATGCCGCTAGTGGCAGATTTCATTTGCAAATTAAATTAACAAACAAAACAGTCAAATAGTAACGGAAAAAGTTTTAAATAATAAAGAGCAAAATTAATAGTAATATTATTCGGAATGACAGTATTAGGACATTTTAAGATAAATAATCTGTAAATGTATTTTTATCGACCGAAGCAGAATAATTAAGATGACATGTATTTTTAATACATACAATAATTTGACAATTTTGGCAGCTAAAAACTTATTATATGTAGGATATATAGATATTATGTAGATACATATTATGTAGAGACCGTGATGGATTTCCCAAAAAAAAATGACTAATTTTTATTTATAATAGAATTTAATTATAAATAGAAACAAGTCATTCTATTTTAACAAATAGTTAGTTCAACTTTTACTCTGATCATTGACGTTAGAATTTAAAAAATAGGGCTTTTTATTGATAAAACTAAAATTACCAAACATACAGAAGACAAAAAGTACTAAACCATATTGTTTTTATTTTATCATATATGAATGAGTTGTTGATTCAGTCAAATTTGGCTCATAATCATAAATTTTCTAAATTTTATCATTATTTTGTTATTGGTAACATCGCTCGTAAATAACAAGACAAAAGAAAATCGGATGACAACCAAAAGAGGTAAATGATACCCGTTTTGTATTAGCCTGTTTATATAAAGAGCTTCAGGTCCCAACGTGAGGCAACATTACGTACATACCATTAATTTTTTTTTAATAAAATGAAATAATAGCTTTTTAAATTGATTCAGTAATTTTACTCGATTGCGTGAAAAAGGTTATGTTTTTGAGCGTATGTACGAATGTTTCTATACGTATGTAGGTATGTCTATTTCTTTGGCACGCTCTATAGCCGAAACAGCTTGACGGATTGTTACATACATTATGATGTATCGTTGAAAACTCCCCAGTTTGTAGAGTGACATAGGTTATATATATATTTTTAATACAGCGTCTAAAACAAAAAAGTGGGAGGGACGAATTTTTTTATTATCATAACAATATGAGTCCAAAATGTAGACTGTTACAAAAATATATAGCTACAGCCAATTATCATAATACTTTTTTGTTACTATTTTGACGCAAATTCATAAAAAAGCGTCAAATTAAATATATTATTCCAAAACCGAAAACCCGGGGGCAAGCAGTCGGATTTTTATTTTTGTAACATTTACTACTTGTTAAAATTCATTTTTTTTAATATTTTCCGTTTTGGTTTGCACATACTGCGCCAATGAGGATATACGTAAACCTGACGGATATTGTAAAATCACAGAATTTACATAATTATGTTTGTATAGATTTTGTCTATAATTATTATAATGAAACTTGTTATATTCAGTTCTGTATTTCAAGGATACGTTAAGCTAGATGATACATATAGCATTCTATATTTGAATAATCATTATAACTTTTTTCTAGCGATTTATTTTTGGTCCGACGCACTTTCAGTTATATTTGCAAAAGCTCCACCATAAGCCAAGATATTCCATTATTTCTCACCAATAGACATGGTGGAATATGCATAATCATGATGAAATAGTTCCATCAACCAATCATCTAATATTCCTTATACATTTTTAATTATGCTCCCATGCAATCTGCTTTGTCAAAAAACATGAAAGTTTATATAATGGTTATATTAAAATAACCCGGCGACAATTTATTGCCATTTAATTATACCTCCATGTTGAGTGTCGAATGTCTTCTCAACCTTTGTTTTCCAAAGTTATAAATTGATTATCATCAATTCAATCTTCTTTAGAGCAGTGATAGACTAATGGATGAAACGACAATCGATCGAGGTTCTGAGATTCGTATCCAATCCCACCATTGATTGCTAAAATGACGTATTGTAAATTACTTATCACTGCTTTACTGGAAAACATCGTGAGGAAATCTAACTACTTGGGAGTTCTCTAAAATAAGGTTTTAAAGATGTGAAGTCTACTATTTCGCATTTGGTCAGCACGAAGGACACTGGCCTAAAACTGTCTCAAACTGAGAGGTTACCATTATTGTACTATAATGGATTGACGAAAAAAAATCGATGTTCACCCTCGATCACTCATAAATTTGAAGTTCAATTACGCTTGTTAGTGGCTGCGGGGAAGTATTATTATGTGCATATTCAAATTAATTATCACTCGTCTAACGGTGAAGGAAAACATCATTGATTATTTCCTTCATTGATTGATGTTTGCGTCACAATTGTCTATGTTGTTTTTGAAAATAGGTTCTTTAGGGTTTTAAATTCCTCGCGATTATTAAATTTACAGGTGATTTTAAAGGTGGTATAAACCTTACGTGAGTGACGTTTTTTTTAACCGACTTCAAAAAGGAGGTGGTTCTATGTTCGACTGTATGTATTTTTGCCTAATATAAACAGTGTTAAGCGCTGGTGTATTCAAGTTTTTGAGGGTAAGAGGGACATACTTATGGACATACTTACAGGGCTACGCCTGAGGTAAGACTGAAGTAAACTGAAGTTGACTGAAACAACTAAAGTAACAGTCGATACGTTAACTAAAAGCAAGGTAAGATCCTTGCTTTTATTTAACGTATGGACTGTTATCAAACATGTGACGAGAGGGAATTAAACGTTTAAATTCGGCCTCTTCTCGAACCTGTTAAAATGCCAATAGAAATTTAAATACATTAGCGAGTAATCTAGTTCTGTCCATAAAATTATTGTAAATTCGCAGTGATTCGTAGCAAGGGCGCCCGGTACCTGTAGCCAATATCGCGTCATTGTCATCTCAAATATTTACTAGATTTTTGGGTTTCAATAACAAAAGTAATGTACAGTCATCAAGCATTACTCTCCCATTGTTTAGTTCGTGATTCGTGTGTCTCTTGAAAATGGTACATAAATATGGACGAAACTAGGCAGTAAGTTGTTAGTGCGTGAATTTGGTGTTCTGTTGGGATATCAAATTATACAGAATTCTTACATACAACTTATAAGAGTAGACCAACGTAAATATGTTTATTTAATATATATTTTTTGTAAATATATTAATGTTTTAACAAAATCTTTTAAATATACCTCTTTAAGAAATACTTTAAATTTTATAGCTCGAGACCAACCATAAAATCTGTGAATGACTTGAAAATTAGTAAAGTTTGCATTCTAGGCGAATGACAAATTATTCTCAATAAAATAAAACGCGAATATAAAATAATATTATTTTTTCATATAATTTATATATCACTTTTGACGTTGCCTATAAGTGCAATTATTTAGTTGTAAAAGAGAAACATAGTGATCGCGGCGCTAAATGGGCTAGTTTACTAAATTTCAAAAACTGCTTAATACTTTACCTTATTACGGATTTAAACTAAATATTTTGCATTTTAAAATTTAAATTTAAATATACCTCGAAAACGCACAGGACTGCCATGGCGTCTCGAGTGACGTCACGCCGTCCTAACATACCGAAACTTATGACAGAGCTGTTATGTCATTCAACAATGGCGTTTGCCACGGCGTGACGTCATGCTTTCTGATTGGCGTTCACTGTCACGTGACTGAATGTTTATGTTTGCCGAATTTCTTTCCTAAAAATATTAGTAATCGTTTTTTCTTATAACTAATAATTTAGTTTTTGTTATTCATACATTCATTAGAAACTACAGTCTATCCGATTCAGTGTTAGTGGAAACAAGCCTATTGCCCGTTGAATTGCAATGTCACCCGTTAATAAGCCTGGACTATTCTGCCGCCATACTCCGTCATAACATTTTACTCTTAAAGTTTGTGGGGATGCATGGATGTTTGTTACTTAATCTTGCTAGAACAGCTGAATAAATTTTGCTAAGGGCACAGATGTAATTGTAATACCACTCTGACTTGGCTAGCACCATTATCACCCTATTTTGCAAGAGATGCTCTCCACATTATGACGAACTATATTCGCAACAAAAACTAATTATAATTAATGTTGCCGCGCAATTAAAAGCAAATCATAATCTATGTGTTTTATAATCTGTGAGACAATTATTTACCTGTGATAGCTTTGGCATACTTCCTGTTTACCAATTAGTATAAGTATTCAATTTGGTGGTAGAAAACGTAAAAAAGGCAGCGAAGATTAATAAAGTTAGGCTTAAAGGCGACAAGCCAGGGTCGTAAAAAGTATTAAATAATTAACCATTCAATTTCATTCAGTCAAAAAGTACTGTTACTGTTACAACGGCCTTCTGTTGTAATTATTTTCGGCACCATATATTCTTCAAGATATAAATTAGTTTAAAACTTTCTAGAATTAAATTGTAATTGTAATCTAAAATAAGCATTGTAAATAAAACTGTAGTCATATTTTAATAGGCAACGAGATGTAATCGTATCCTTCTTTACATTGTTCTATATATAGTTTATAGTTATTAATGAAAATATTCTAATTATAAAACAGATCGACATTATAATGACGTGACTGAATCTTGTATTATGAATTTAAATCGTTCAATGACATGACACTGTTCAATGACACTAACTTTTCAAGGCTTGTTTGAACAGGGCTATTAAATTTATTTTATCGATAGGAAACATTTATGGAAAAATAACATTTACGACACTATACATAATGTATTGGCGCATCGTCGTCAACCCATTAGTGTCCCACTGGGCATGGGTTTTCTGAAAGAGAAAAGTTTATGCCATAGTCCACCACGCGGGCCAAGTGCAAATTAGTAGACTTCACACACCTTTGAGAACTTTTTTTAGAGACCTCTCAGGTGGTAGGAAGCCTTCCTAACGATGTTTTCCTTCACCGTAAAGCAGTTATAATGAACATAACTTGTATCAGTTACGAAAATAATTGTAAGATCAAAAGCCGTCTCATGTTATCTTCGTCCTGTCACCGATAAAAGTTTAAGATCTTATCGGATACGAATTTCGTAGCAGTTCCTTTGACCGTTAATAATGTTAAATAGATTAAGAAGACAATTTATTACTTTGATGTTGAATTTACAATTGAGCAAGTTTATGTGTATCTAAATTATATTATTTAGAATAATTAGCAAGGTTACGATCGTCGATAAGGTAGACTTCTAAATTAGGGATGTAGAAGTGCGTATGAATAGGTATATATATCGATACGATACTGATATTTATAATTTAGAAATCGAACGAAATATCGACGACCATCAACGTTGTTAAAGTATAAGTTGAAGTACGTTTCTAGCGAGCTATAAAGAGCTAATCTTGGTATTTTCCTATGCGACAGAATTTACGATTTTAGAACGAAAATTATTCACATATCATCTTTGGGGTAGGACAATCCTCGAACGGAGACCACGTTTGGGCAATATTTCTATACTCAACGACTAAGTGGGCTAATAATCTAAAGAAGATGGCGGGTAACCAATGCATTCAGATGACTTAGGACCGATCGGAGTAGGGTAGGTAGAGGAAGCCTTTACCCATACCAAAGATAGAGAAGAAACTATAGGTTCAGGATTTTTTGAATGAATTCAGTCCACCTGATGGCAAGTGGTCACTATCGCCCATGTACATAATGAAATCCAGATAAGGATAAAAACCTACATCAGTTTGGCAACAGAAGCGTTGCTAACCCCTTGGCTTACTAATTAAATTTACTGTATTTTAGGCTAAAGGCTTTATTATTTTTGAAACGTGTTCCAGTTGAAGATTACAACAAGTTGCCTCGGCTGTACCACCTGGACGACTACGACGGCTGCCTGTCGCGAGGCGGCGTCTACTGCCTCGGCACATTCAAGCTGTCCAATGATAAGAACCCGCATTTTAACTTCATACGGGTAAGCATGGCGGGCCATGAAACCTACGAAGCGTCAGCAATCAGTGCTAAAATAAATAGTAATAATAAATAAATAAATAGTAGTAATAAATAGTAACTTGATCATATATAACAAAAATATATGTTATATCTTATAAGACCTTTCTTTGCGAAATTTCTCAGCTAAATTGCAAAAAGATCCGTTGTTTCGGTCAGTTTCAGTTGAAGACATTAGATTTTTAAGGAATTTAAAGTGTATAATACAAATAGATAATAATTTAGATAAAAATATACTCGTATGTTATCATTTGGTATTACAATCAGTCATATGTATTATTATTACAGCTACTAATCAAGTTTAAGTGTTACTTACTAAAAACATGTCTCATTTAGGTTCCTACCTTCCACGAGTTTAGCAGAAACTTTAATAACGTTATGGTTACGGATAGTTTTTATTTAGAATATCCGATAGTTTGGGTTACGATTACGGTTAGCTCCATAACATTCCTGGCACGGATCATTAATTTTATATTTACTATATACATAACTATATTATATATGTACATGTACATACTGTTACCCAGGTGAACTTGAATGTATCTGTTTAGGAAGGAAGCTCCGTAATGCAACAGTGGAATTTTTATAATGGTCATATTTTCGTAAAACAGTGACAAGGTAGCTATTTTAAATACAAATTAAAATATACCTAAGGTATTTTTATGCTGTGCTGTCATGCGTCTGACATTGCTATGGATTCCGGGCTTAGACATTTCGCTTAACGATTGCGTAGATTCCAGGCATGGTTGTACAAAATGGAGTCTTATGAGGTCCAGAGTGAGCATTAGCATAGGCGAGAAAATAATATAATAAATCTTTCAATAGCACAGTTTTTAGTAAACAAGCATACAGTCTAGCTTACGGTAAGTGGCCACTTTCGCTCATGGACATCTATGATCTACTTCAGATAAGACAGAAGTCTTACCTGAGGTTGCTCGCATTTGCTGCTACCCTCGAGAACTAATTCGAACAACTCGTATAAGTATATATCTTATCCTTCAACTTTTCAGCGATATAAGAGTAGGAAGGCGTACATATGTCGGAGTAAAACCACAGAAGATTCTATCTCCTTTAACTGTGCCTGATAATTGTCAGGCACAGTTAAAGGTGATGCTACGTTAAAAAAACGTTTCGACTGTCCTCCCAGGAGTACTCCGCGGATGCTCGCAACTTCGACCGCACGCTGCTCCACCGGGGCTACTGCGTCAGTTCCCGCTGCGCCGGCGACGACGCCAACGCCACTCGCAACTTCGAGCGCTGCGTGCAGCATGTGGCGCGCAGGCATGGCCTCCGCACCACTCTCCAGACCTTGCACTACTGCAAGACCGGGGAGGAAAGCCCGCCAGAGATAAACATCTCCCAAATAGTATTCTTGGCTGTGCTGGGAATCCTCCTGTTCTTCAATATCGTCGGTACTTTGTATGACCTGGTCACTGAAGGAGAGAATAGTACGTATAATTTTTTTAACGCTTTTAAATCGTTTGTATGTCTGTATATGTGTGTATAGTGTTTATTTCAAATTATGCACATAATTTAACAACAATTATTTAATGTTAAGGTTAAGTATAAGGCTAATACTTATAAATAATTTGGTTTGAGTTCTTTGTGTTTAACGTATTAAACGCTTTATTTTTTGTGGCATTACTGTCACTCATGCTATATACGCGTTAACTATAGTTAAATACTAATGGTTGAATGAGTTTAGTGCGCGAAGCGTTGTAAATCAAACCTTCACCGCTAAAATTATGTTACCATTCCGGATAGAAGTCCGCCATGTCGAGAATATTAAACATGCACTTCGTAGATTTCCACGTTGCGACGTCGCAACTTTTCGCGACGCGACGTCGTAACTTTTCACGACGCGTATCGTGTGTATGCATTTGAGGGAGAGACTGTGCTGCTATCCAATTAGGGTATTTTTTCTGGCTAATGATTTGATTTGATAATGTCACCTTTATGATCTTGTGAGTTTACTTCAGTCAGTATAGCAGTTATACAGTTATCATGAACTAACCGCCAAGATTAACTTGTTTTGATTGCAGAGAATAGGCTTTTGATGGCGTGGTCAGCGCGCGCCAACTGGCGCCGGCTGGTCGCCACACATGACGACGGCGACCCGCGGCTCGCCTCCCTCGCGTCCATACAGGGTATCAGGTAAGTTATGAGGAAGCAAACAAGCCTCAGTCAGACTTATAGTATAGGTGCCCACACATGAATCTGCAATCGACAGTAAGCACGAAACACGAAAATATAAAATAATGGTCGCTGTTTTTCATAATTTTGGCGTAGCAAACGAGCATATAGTGCATATGAAGGTAAACGATCACTGCCTCCCATTGAGAGTTGTAAGTAAGTTCATATACAAGGAATCGATATTGCTCAGTTATTGGATCTATCTATTGAAGCCTAATAGGTAATTTAAGTTTTCATTACACATAATTACTTCTATAGCTGCTATGGATGTCAGCCAAGTATTATTTCATGGATACTTTTCAATGTAATGTAATACATACGCACGCGGGACACGAAAAAACTGTAGCGCATTCATTAACGCATGCAGATAAGACACGCACATAGACATAAACTTGCGTGACAAGAAATGTATAGTAAGGGTTATAATCCACCATGGTAGTTAAAGATGGTTAGGTTATATTTACTCTTGCGCTTAAACGTCTTTTGGACAACGTCTTTTGGAAATACTTTAAATCTTACGTCTTTCCAGGTAAGATTTAAAGTATTTTAAAATACAGTATAGTTTATTTTAAATAAAAGAGGTGCATAACCAGGAAAAGAACCAGGAAATCCGGAGTAGAGATTCTAATTTAAGCCACGACCTATTACTGCATTCTAATATATTGTAATCATCCTGTTAATATGCTTTTTTAATATATGATGCAAGCGATATAAGCAGGTTTCTGTATCCAAAAATAATAGAAAATGCACAAAGGTTAATTGTATGCAGTAAAAATATTATTCCAAATGTTATTAGGTAATTTATAGTCAAAAACAGATCATCATTGCATTTTTCGTGCAGTTTTTCCCGAATTATGACGGAATACAGACAACACATTATTAAAATGATTAAGGAAATAACACCCACATACTAATTCATATACATTTGTACATTTAAATAAAATTGTAATGTGCATCTGTCATTTAAATTGCCGTTTTAAAACTTTTGTCGTCTTACGTAAAAGATCAAATTAATCAATCAATTTAAGTATGATTTCATCTTATTTATTTATATAAGCTAAAGAGATATCGTCTACTTTACCTAACATAATACATAGGACTCTACAATTAGTGTGATAAATAAAATGTCGTTTTACTTGGTAAATACAGAATTGAAAAAAAAGATATGAAAAAAATTCAAGCGTTTAGGGGGTAATGTAGATTAGGTTCCGTCTCGTAATTGGTTTTTCTTCTTCCAAGGATCTACACTCAATAGCTTTATATATCCACATCTAGCAAGAAGCAGTTCTGTTGGTTCGTTAAAAGGGTGTGGTTGCAAGCTCACTCTCGACTATAAGGCGACTATCTTAGCCCGCAACAAGCAACGCATCTGTGTTTGACTTCAAATAGGACATCTGTTCTATATCAAGTTACTTACCAGGTGATAACTTACCATCAGATACAGTATATGCTCGTTTGGTAGCATTTACGATTCGTCAGTTCTAAAACGCTTCGTCTACATTGGAGTTACTGTGACAGCAATAGGGTCACGAACTTACCATTAATGTTGCAGGGTGCTGCTCATCGGTCTCGTGATAATGACCCACACCTCCCAGATCCACCAAATGCTGTATTTGTACAAGCCGTCTGATTATGAAGAGGTGAGTTTTCTTGAATTTCGGAGGAAAAAACCCTCTAAACATTAACCTGTATCACCTTAATTTTTTGTGGCGGGTGCAATCCTTCAAGGTACACCGAAGTCTTGGGAGAGACTCCGGGTTATGTGGGAAAAATCCGGGGTGGGTGGCCGGTGAACGCACCGGTGCGTTCCATTAGAGATCCCGGAGTCCTCAGCGCTTGCAGAGGACTCCGAGATCTCCAATGGAACGCACCGGTACCCCCTAACACGTCGCCCCTCACGGACTCATCTCTTGAGGGTCGTGTAAATGTCCTCCTGCGCCTTCCGGTATCTGCGACGACACATGCCGACATTGTTCTCGGGCGATTCGAGCTCCCACTCTTGCCGCCCGCAACCCTACAAGCGCCCTTCTAGCCCCCTCTTACGTCAGGCAGGGGATACCGTAGCCATACTTTACGGCTACGGGGAAAAGGCTGTGCACGTTGATATTTAGAAAGATATAGCCGGAGGACATAGGTTCCCTCTGCGTGCTCTACCGGCTTTACAATGGTGAGTGTTCCCAGGAACTTTTTGACCTGGTGCCTA
>DWLI01003515.1:0-11748 GCA_018249915.1 Cecropterus dorantes dorantes
CCCTAAGGACTAAGATGGAATGCCTCGGAAAAGTATGTCTCCCTTACCACACCCTTTAGACCAGAACACAACAGTGCATAACACTGCTGTTATAAGGCAGAAATAGGTGTGGCGGTGGGGCTCCCCGAGGCGAACCACAAAGAGTTTTACCACCTTCAGAATGTGTAATGTAATAGTAAAGCTACCTTTAAGATGGCAAAATGAACACATTTTTTTATGGTATGGTGAAAATATCTGATCTTTTTTACGATAATTGTGCGCACGGAGGTGTGTGAGGTTTAGCATAGCAAAGTTTATGTAGTGAAGAAAGCGGAAATATATCATTTATGCATGACAAACATTTCAAATGTATTAAATTAAATAATATAAAACACTATATTTTACATTAGTGACAATGTTAAACACTTAATGCGAAGAATGTAATAGGAATTTTTAAAATAACTTAAACATCCTATTAATGTTAATAATGAATTTCATATGGTTTTTATAGTATGAAAGTAGCAATCGAGCAGGCAGCCCACCTGATGGTAAGTGGCTACTGCCGCCTATGGATTTCTGTAATCAATCGTAGGTAAAATCAATATGTCACCTAAGATTAGCCACAGATGCGTTCCTCCCCCCAAGGGCTAAGATGGAATGCCTCGGAAAAGTATGTCTCCCTTACCACAACCCTCAGACCAGAACACAGCAGCGCATAACACGGCTGTTATAATGCAGAAATACGTGGGCGGTGGTGGTGCTTCCGGGGTCAAACCACAAAGAATACCACCTTCAAAATTTTATTACGCTTATACGCAAAAATTACTCAGATTTAGCTGAAATTTGGCACACAGATATTTTATGACCTGGATGAACATGTATGATACTCATTACCGTGGTAGACGTAACCGAAGCCTGGGGAATAAGGTAGTATAAAATACATATAAAAGTTTTGTTGTGGATAAAAAAGTCACGTTATCAAAAAAAACAATAGTTCTTAAAACCTATTGAATTCAGGACTATTCGTTTAGACTAATCAAGTTAAGTTGTATTAGAGTAAAATTGTTGTCGAATTTCGATTACTGTGACGGGATACATCTAAATTATAAATATTTAAAAAAAATGCATTTGAGACACGCATTTAATTAACATTTCAGTCTCTTCACAACCCTCATACGTCTTTCACGCATGACAGGAAACGTATCACGCGTAACAAACCCGCGTGACAAGAAAGGGCAGACAAAATAGTAAACAAACATCTTGATGTTAGAATACATAATTTTAGATTTTTAGTTAGATCTGTAATCGCTAAAAAGTCTAATATCTTTCAATCAAAGATAAAATATAAACACACACACACACAAGCTTTCTACACTTATAGCTCCGCACTAGGTTTTTCTCCTGTGTCGCGGGTACCATGGACACACAAAGACGAATACACAAACACCCAGACCCAGAACAGAAATCTAAATTAATCATTCAGTCAGAAAAAAAATCTACCTAACGGCTAATTGAAAAACATGCAATTCAGAAAACTATGATGGCTTCAAACCTTAGAGAAACAAAAGAATAAGGCAATCGCATGAATGTTTCATGGAAACCAACGTTTGTTTCAGCTTTCAGCCGCGCAAACAAACCCGAGGAATCACTCGATCACATTCGAATCACGAACTGAATCCCAATGAGGGGTACGAAAGAAAATACAGTAAAAGATGACTTTGTCTGTGCTTCTTTCTTTATGTATTTTTGACGACCCGCATGGCGTAGCGGTCGTACCAGTCCGACGCGCAGTGGGTTCCGGGTTCAATTCCCGGCAAGACAGATATCTGAATGATGAATTTAGATTTCTGTTCTGGGTCTAGGTGTTTGTGTATTCGTCTTTGTGTGTCCATGTCCATGTGTGTCCACCCGCGACACAGGAGAAAATCCTAGTGCGGGGCTATGAGTGTAGAAAACGTGTTTTTTTACCTTAGTCTTATTCTAGATTCCATTTCTATAGTGGTTGATTACAGATGCTCTTGGCAGTGATCACTTACGCTCAGGTAGACTCTATGCTCATTTGTTACTAGCATTCATAGAAAAACGAGTTTGCCGTTTAATTATGACTTTTTTTTTCATCACTATGCGCCATCGTTGAAAGGACTGAAAAACATAATATGAAAATGACATAAAATAAAAATGGGTTTCCGTAATTTCCTAGAATGTAAGGGTAAATTTTGCATAAAAAGCTGTCCCTGTTTTCAAAGTGAATAATAAATATTTTCCTACGGACGCTTCCTTCTGTGCATTTTTATTATTTGAGTACTAAAAGTCCATGCTTTCTCCTTTTAAAACTCACTTTGAAATCGCTAAGAAATATGGCGTTTAAAATGTGTGTATATATAAAGAGATGTCTTGTTTATCTTTAACGAAAAACAAGATCGAGATATGTATATTTTTTATTCTTTACATATTTAAGCAAATAAAATGCAAACTATTGTTCATTTTTGTATACTAGGCTTTTCCCGCCGCTTCGCCCACTACGGCCACGTCCAGTGTTACTCATGTATTAATCCAGGTCATATCTATGTGCCAAATTTTAGTAAAATTTGTCCAGTAGTTTTTACGTGACAGAGTAATAAACACTCCTCTACATCCTCACAAGCTTTCGCATTTATCATATTAATAGGATTTCTAAGCAAATTAGGCTTTAAACGACAGGGACCGTAAAGCATTCTAAATGTATACGTTTGCTTGCGATGTTTTCCTTTACTGATAGTAAGTGATGATGTTAATATTTAATATGCAAATAACATCGAAAATTCAGAAATACTTGAACGGTGGTAGAACTCTTAGAATTCGTAAAAGTACACCGCCATGCCAATTTCTTCCTAATAACGTAGTCTTCATGGGTAGCAACGCATCTGTGGTCAACCTCTGGTAAGACTCTGATCATACCTGGGGTTGATGACTCTATGGGAGGCAGTGGACACTTACTATCAGGTAGTACCACTGCCTAATACAATAATAAAACAAATAGCCATCACTGGACGCTGTGTATCATGACCGTACAAGTAATACGCATAAAGGACAAGATTGCGACAGGAACTTAATATATATAACAGCATAATGAAAATAACGCTATCTATGAACAGTACCCCGCACTAATTCGAACTAACACCCGCTTACTTTTGTTCGATAGTTAATAGTTCTGAAATGACAACAGATGGCACTAAAATAAATACGGTGTGATCGCCACGCCAACAATTAGATTTACGCCTATAGATGTTGGACAAATAGCCATCACTGATAGCCGAATGGTTGAAACTCGGTCTCTCGATCGGGAGTCCGAGGTTCGAATCCCAGGCACGCATCACTGATTTATTAAATTATGTGCGTATTAGAAGTTAACTATCACTGATTTACGGTGAAGGAAAACATCGTAAGGAAACCTACACATCCGAGAGTTCTTTAAAAAGTTCTTAAATGTGTGTGAAGTCTACCAATTCGCACTTGGCCAGCGCGGTGAACTATGGCCTAAAACTCTCTCAATCTGAGAAGACCTGTGCCAGCAGTGGCACAATAATGGGTTGATGGGGTCACCGATTATCGCCTATGAACTGTAATCTGTAAACAATTTTATATGGAATAGGGGTTCTGTACGAAGTCAATCATAGACGTTGCTACACCTAAGGTTTAAGATGGTCGCCCTTTAAGAATCACACCCTACCACCGAGAAGTGAGAACTGCTCAACGGTCGAAAAAGTCTCGTTTTACCCTACAAATGTTACGGACATAGAAGCGCATTTTAAAATGTAAATCTATAGCCAAAACGTGATCAGTACCCATGATTTAATCAATTTTATAAGCCTAAAAAATCTACATACATTTCGACGGTTATTTGCGAAATTCGCCCACAAATAAAACTAGTTTGCTTATTGCGAAATGTTGAAACATTTACATACAAAAGGGAATTATAAACATGGTCACGAGTGACACGCAAATTTGCACGCAGTTTAAAACAAGCGAATTCGGACGAAAAACAATGGACTGGCGGTACACACCGCGCATTTTAATACGAGGGTGAATAGGTATCTGTATAAATTAGAGATGTGCCGGATCGTTAAAATAATAGAACCGCGGATACAGATACGAGTACGGATCCTTGGTTTCTATTTCTAACGAAGCGATTCTTGCGTTTTGGTGCAAAAGTGTGTGATTTGGGATTACTTTCATATTTAGCGACCATCTTAGTCCTCGTTTAAATAATAGAACCACGGATACAGATACGAATACGGATAATTACTATCTAGATCCGCGGATACGGAAACGGATGCGGATAGCAAATTTTTTACAAATTCACTTAATGATGCGCGTGTCTTTGAAACAATAGTTGCTTTATTGACCTGTTTATCTCTATCCTTACAAAGTTTCTCTCATTATATGAATGTATATAATATTAACATATATGATTTTTGCAATATGAGCTAAATATGAGATATTAGGTAATAAATAATATGGAATTTAATACTATAACACTGCTACCTATTCGCCTATGTACATTTAGAATTTTCTCTATATAATGAATTTATAACTAATATGAATTTAATAATAGGTATAAAAAGATCCCCTTGTGATCCACTCAAAAAGTAGCGGATATGGATACACGTCCCTGGCACATCACTAGTATAAATCTATGTTGGCTTCTATTGAGCGCGATTGGTTTTATGGTAGTATGAGCATTTCTGTGCCTGTTAGCCATTATTTGTAATGAGGATTAATGCCAAAATTTATTTGACAGATGTCATGGTTGAATATTTACCATTGGTAGCACCAGTGTAGTTCGACCGGGGAGGTACCACCGTCATCCCTATTTGTAGCGTGAAGCAATTTTCGCGTTTCGCTGGAAGGGTGTGCCGGCTCACTTATGTGTGAGGCGAACATCTCAGTTCTAGGGAGTAGCATCTGTGATCGACTTTAGATAGAACCCCTGTTCTATAAGAAGTTGCTTACAGAGCACCAGTTGCCAGTTGTCATCAAATGGACTGCATGCTCGTTTGCTATTTTAATCAGATAAAAAAGAGTAGATAATGTGGAGATTTGGAGCATTCTAATGTACCTACCGGCTAACTTTTGTAGAAATTACTAATATATGCTTAGTATCTCGCTCGGTTTTGTGTATTTGTGTGTTTGGACAATATTCAGTTTGAATAAATATGAGTGGCAACTCGGCCTTGTCTTACTTGTATAAAAAAAAAAGTTAGTCTAAAAATAGCTCTGAAAATAGTATGAACTTATCAGATAAAGCAGGTATAAAAAAGAAAATCTTTTTATGGTTGTTTTTCTGAAGATATAATCTCAGTATTTGCATGTACTTTGTTAATTACGTATCCATAAATAAATGAAACGGTCTATAGTTTGTAGATAATTGTCCTTTAATATTTTAAGTATCAATTACTAAATAGAGTTTTATAGTTTAAATTTCTTGCTTGAATTAGTTTACACATTATAAAGAAATTTCATCAGTTTTTTGTGTTTTTAATTTTCATAAATATGTATTTTTTATCCGGATAGTTAGATTAATGCTTTTGTTTCTAATTTAATGTTTATGCAGAGGATATTTCGCCTTCATGGAGGCTGGCAGGAGACACAGGGTACATAGGGTTGACGGGGCATCGCGAGTACCTCGGGCCTCTATTCAAGCACCAAATGACAGCATCATCAGGTAAAATCATCCTTATGTTATATGTGAAATATGTGTATTGATGACTTTTTATGTTATGTTTCTTGATGACTTAAAGTTAATTAATGAGTAATCGCTATAGTGAAAAAAGCAACTAACTAACCTTGTCAAAAATATTCCCAAATTGTAATATTAACACGTTAATTATTGGCATGAACGTGAATATCTTAAAGTATCTAAATATTAGTGTTGCATTATGATTGCAATCAAGAAATTTTAATCGAAATTAAATGATCTTAAATATCTTTCAATATAAATAAGTCTATGATGCTTCCGCTAATAATGTTATGTGACGTAATATAATGTCTCTGCTCAGCCAACTGGTGACAGTATCGTCAATCAATCTCGCAATCAACCGCATTGCGTAAGTCACCGTTTATGGCATGCTTTTATCTATGTGCACCTAACGCATGGATCTCGTTGTTTTATTTTTATTTATATTTGTCAAAGTATGTCATATATAGTAAGTTTGATATGAGTCTGTGATTAGAATCCAGGTGTTCTTGCACTTTCTTTAATGATTTTTTTCTAATTGACATTCTAGCACATAATTCTAACGTCAATCTAAACACAGGCTTACATTTACCTCAATAATCATTTTTTAGTAGTTACTCGTATATTAAAGTTACGTTTGCTAACTATTAGATATGTATAGCGTTAGTATAAATAATTCATACGCATCTAGCGGGCACACCGAACTATCATGCATGCGTGTCTCAGGCGGCACCCATCTATTGGTTTTGATTTTTGTTTTTTTTTTTTTCTATTTCATTAATATGTTATACTTGTCTCCCTTCCTCCGACATACGAACGAACAGAACGGCACACAGAGCTCCGAGCAAGGCTCGCGAGGTCGCCGCGCGCTCTCACTGCGACAATAAGCGCGTAGAGAGTTCGAGCGCGCCTCGCCTGAGTGGGAAAGGGACAAAAAATTATAGAATCGCGGAGACGCGCACGCGCAGGATCGAACGGGAGCGGGACGACCGCGCGTTCGACGACACCGACGTCATGCAGCGCGCCAGCCAGATCGTGATGTACGTGCGCCGCCCGGCTACACGCAGTCTGTCTCTGTCTCGCACTCTGTCTTCATCAAACAAAAAATGAGATGTAACGATAACCTATCGGGCGACAGTTTTTCCCTTAGTCTTTTATGTTTTTTTATTTTCTGTTTTACTTTAATTTATTACTCTTCACCCATTGCCTTTTCCGCGTAAGCAGAACGAGCATGCTTCGTGCTTGCGGTAAATGTGAAAATGTTTTAGCGTTCTATTATCACTTTACAAATTAGAGTTAAAACAGAACTTTGTACTTTTTGTTTGATGAATTTTCGGCCTTCGGTTGGGTACTCTTTATGTTATTCTTTGGTGACGGCCACGGGTTTTAATTTTCTATGGATATCTGTTTCTTGTTCGTGTTAATCGTTTTCCATTATGATGCGATCATCCGACGTGAATGTTTGTAGAGTGTTAGGGGTTAATGCGGTCGCTAAATCGCTACTGTACTTCAAACTAATCATCACATTCGGCTTCTCGTACACGTTTAGTGACAGAGATTCAATCGCATGTAACCGCTAAATGTGGGGCTTAGTCGTATCGGTGGTCGGTGTGTTTAAATTGAAAATCGATCTGTAATAATTTATGGAATTGGCAGGAAGAACAAATCGTTCAGGCCACGAGAGCGTGCGAAAAAGGGCTTGAAGAACCTTCAGAGCGTGAAGACGTTAGCGGGCAGGACGGCCGCGCCCGCCGCTAAGCGGAAACAGCCTCTAACTGTAGCCGCCCAGTTTCAGCACTCTTTGGCCGCTCTGATGGAGACTCTTAACCAGGCCAATCCGTTCTTCATCAGGTTACCAACTATACTTTATTATTCTTTTTTTACATAATGTGACTTTAATTTCTTTACCCTCTGTTGAATTTTTCATTATGTATCCATACCACAGATATTACATATTATCGCGATATGTGTTCTGTAAAAAAACATTCCTTTTTTGATGCTGTAATAAGTTATGCTCGTAAGGTGCATGGAAAAGTTACACAATACTTTTGTACCAAAAACTTCGATTTGACTGATTGTTTCCAGCAAAAAATATGATTTGGTTGTTTCTCAGGTGTATAAAGTCTAACAGCGACAAAATCCCTAACGTATTCGACGAGGACACGGTTCAAAGACAGTTGAGGTATACGGGCATGTTGGAAACTGTTCGCATCCGGCAGGCGGGCTACAACGTACGGTTGACGTATGAAGAGTTCATCCAGTTGTATAGGATCCTGCTGCCGAAGGGCTTGCTCAGCTCGCAGTCGGATGTCAGGCATTTCTTGGCTACGTTAAACTTGGACAGGGATAACTATCAACTAGGTGAGATATCTTTCCCAGTTTTGTTTTCGTTGTCACAGCCACTCATTTTTTACTCAATCCTATTTAAATTAGCCTTACATTTTGCATGCAAATTTTCCAATAACAATTTTAATTGACCTCCCTCCATCAGATTGAACGCGCCATTCACTTTTTTGATAAAAACAATATGATTAGCATACAAATTCCAAAATATTAAACAACCGTTGATGCAGGTGCGACGAAGATCTTTATGCGAGAAAGCGAACAAACGAAGCTTGAGTATCGGTTGCATCAGCAAATCATGGCGTCCATCATCACCATACAGCGTTGGTTCCGCGCAGTGTTGGAGCGCCGACGGTACCTCGCGCTGCGTCGCGCCTCGCTCGTCATACAAGCCTACTGCAGGTATTAACAACAATCCCTTTTTTTATCTAATTTGGTGGAAAGTTAACGGTAGTGGATTAGATGGTATCGTATTATTATGTATTAAATTATTTGTCTACGTAATTACATAGGCACTTTTTAGACAAATTTCATTTCCTGCCAAGGTATTTCAGACGAGAATTAATATGTAAAAGGAATAGCCAAACAAATAAATACATAAATAGATCAGAAAGACAATATTTTACGTTCAAAAGGACCTTAGAAACTGCTGTGTTGGTATCATGAGCGTCCGTGATTGCAGCTGCCGAAATAAATGAATGTAAAAGTCGAATTCCCATATATTGTCAGACAAGCTGAAAGTGCATCGCGAGCTTAGCGGCTTGCGATGCCAATGCAGATGATGGTTGGTGTTAAAATGTTTTGTCATGATCCAGTCTCAAATTGAAGTGTTACAAGTCAAAGTGCTCAGTTAAATTATTTGCTTTACACAGCCTGCTACGCCAAGTGAGATAATATGTTATAATTTCAACAAATCCTGATAATCTGTTGTCAGGAACTGGTTGGTGTTACGTCAAGAGGCCGCGCTGCGACTGCAGTCGTGGTTCCGAGGCAGTCGCGTTCGTCGCTGGTACCTGAAATTGCGCGACGGAATTGTACTGTTCCAAGCGGCCGCTAAAGGCTTCCTGCTGAGGAAGGCCCTGCCCGAACTTAGGAGACGGTTGCCACCGCCCAAACATAAGGATGAGGTCGGTTGTGCCTCATTTAAAATTTTATTTTGTTGTTGATGTCATAGATAGTGCTAAAGCGCCCTGATACCTAGAATTGTTAGTGACATACATCACCTGATACCCTACATTTTTGTGTTTACATACATCATCAGATTAATTTGAATGAAATCTTTCATATGATTCTCTTTCATTATCAAACATTGCACGATGTTATGTATCCTGAGAAAATAAATAGTTCTAATTCACTTACAAATTCTCATTACTGAATTTAATTGGCATGATTCTTGGGAGAAAATTAATATATTTCCAACGTCATCACAGTTAATCCAACCTCTTTATATATACATGTGTATGCCAAAGTTGTACAACACACAATGCCACGTGTTACAACGTCGTTTCGGTGTCTGTGTTGACAGCATGACAGTAAGGCGCTCGCGCTGCAAGACGGCGAGGTGTTCAAGAATCGGCAGCCCAGTATTGAGCAACTCAAAAACATTATTGATATACAGCTGTAAGTAACATACCAACTGTTTATATTTTACTAATACATAGGATTGAAGGAAATGACCTGTTCGCTCATTAGTAATTACATCTGGTACATATTATTAGCATATTGTGAATTAAAGGGCGGAAGAACTCTTCGCTGTTACAATCCGAAGAAGCCACCGGCGCCCCTATTTCTATCTAATAAGCACAGTATTTTGTAAAAGTAGTGGTAAAAAGACATAAAGAGTTCCAATACCGTTTCCATAGCGATGCATCTGTAGCGTGCCTTAGATAGGACTCTGAATGTTTTTAGGGTCGATTATAGATGTTCATGGATCAGTTGCCATTTACAATCAGGCTTTTTGTAACATTTACTTTAAATGTTACAAAAAGATTTATCTATTTTAAAATATTAAGTCTATATTTTCAATTAAGATCAGCTTTTAATTGGGTGAGTAATCTGTTTCTTTACGATTTTAGAAATATGCTCATACAAGAGGAAGCGGAGAAGACTCGACAGTTACGGGCCACACAATCGCTGCCAATATCCAGGTTATTTATGTTTTTGCAATTGTAATGTTTCTGTACTGAAATTAAAGATAGATATCGTAATAATATGTGTTTTGTTGTATATAGTTGCCTAACAGGACGTTTTGTATTGTTTCAGTTTAGAGAAAAAGATCGATAACCTTATTTTGGATTGCTCGACCGCGCAAACTTATATAAAGAGGAGAGTCTCAAAAACTCAGAATATTACTGAGTTACCGGTGAAGCAGTCCAATGTAAAGTAAGTATACCATAGACGACTAAAACAGTGCTCAATGAGAGTCAGAATTAAGTTTGTAATATATTCTAAATTAGTTTTTTAAAGTTATTTTTCTCGTAGCAAGCTCTTGATTCATTATATATGATAGTACAGAGGTATGGCGTCGAAAGAATTTATGAACTACTTATGGATATTTTTTTATTGCGCCGTTTTTTAAAGATTTTTTTTTTTATTATTTCCGTAGTCTTATCCACCAAGAAGCCAATGAATCCTCGCCCGACGAAAGCTGGAGCCACAACACTAATAAATATTCACAAAATCCTGTCCCTTGGCCAAACAAAATCACAGCTGAAGATCTTGCGAATGAGTTAATATGGCTGAGGATAGACCAGAATCACCTTATGGCGGAAAAGAATAAGGTAATAAATTGAATTATTGACAATAACGTGAAAATAGCTTCTAGAAATAAGAGACATGTTTTAATTTGTCTCTCATGAAAAAATGTGTGTAATAATAATAATACATGTTTAACAATGATGTTAAATACGGACATACATATTTTAACACCTTGCGATATAGCTATATTTGAATAAAATGTATACAATAGAAATAGTTGTATTGTTTTTTTATAGTTACGAGAAAGGGAACTGGCTGAATCCATAGCGAGCAGTAGTGAAGAATATCTTCGTCTGGTCGGAGACTGGAGTCCGGCGGAAAGCTCCGATACCACCAAAAGTAGTTCAAGGTATGTAAATGTAAATAGATTTCATTTTTGTGTTACATTAATTTGAGCTCAAAGTTCCATATTATTTCGAGTAAATATTTAATTTTTTAACATTCTCTTCTGAATTAATTCGCTGTGACCTTTTTGAAGTGTTACTATTATTTAATGAAATAATGGTAAAATGAATTTTATCATACATTATTTACTGGTAAGTTCTGCTAATTTAAAAAAAACTGTACTAGTAATCTATTTACTTGTTTGGTTTAATGAAGTGGATGTTGCCTACATTTAAGGATCTATAAAATTATCTTAAATTGTAATTGTTTATTTGAGCCTGTATGTCTAGTAAAATTACCTAATTTAGCTCCATTTGAGTGATAAATGAAATGAAATATCTTTATTTTGCATAGGCCCATGGGGGCACTTAAGAATTATCAGTTATAATATGTTTTGTTACACTTGCACCGGATCGGAACACGATCTCAACTGAGAAGATTCGCTGAGGATCCGTTAATACATAATTATATTGTCTATATACGTATAACGTATTATGTTTGTTCAGACGCAGCTCGCCGCAAGTGTACCAGCGCAGCCTGTCGAGCACGACGCTGGAGCCGGCGCGCGC
>DWLI01003516.1:0-11748 GCA_018249915.1 Cecropterus dorantes dorantes
GATTTTAGGTTTTTGGTAAAATTTAAGTTTAATAAGATATAGAAAAGGAACCAGGATAGATTAAGAAGTATCGCCATTAGACATTATTTCTGTTTAATAACAGCAGTGTTACGAGCTGTTGTGTTCTGGTCTGAAGAATGTAAAAAGGGAATATCCTTATCCGAAGCATTTTAACTTGGTTCTAAAGTGTTGAATCTGGGGACGCATTTGTGGCTAACCTCAGGTGAAACTGATCTTAACTGGCGGCAGTGGCCACTTAGCATGAGGTGAACGTGAACTCCATGCTCGTTTGCTACTTCCATATAATAGTTTTTACTATAATATGGAAGCTGTGGGCACGGTGCTACACGACAAGAAATAAAAAGCATCTTATATTCTTATATATTTATTTTACGTTAATTGCATATAATAATGTCTTTTAGGTACATCATCTTACATTTATAATAACATTTATTTCCTTAACATAATATCACTTTATTCTTTATAATATTTACAACTGCATATTAATATAACATAGAGACATAATCTTCGCGCAAATTAGCCACCAGTCACTCTTATGATACTGCGCAAAGGAAAATAAAATGGCCGCGACAATTTGCAACACTAAATCGTGTTATGCCACATTTTTGCAAAAAATATGATACGACGAACACTGACGAGTATGTAAACGCCGTGCACGAATACAGACGCCGATGATTCCTTTGTTTTGAAATACAAAACCTACAGTGCGAATAGACGAGCGTCGTAGCAAGTGCCGAATACAGTCAAGTAAGTTAGTTACATACTAGTATTCCCGCCTATTTGTTTATGCTCGGCGAGTATCTAAATATATCACAAAATAGTAGAGTCATATGATGGATTATGTGATTATTATAATTTTTTCATGTCCTGTTGACACATATATATGTCACACATGTCATACGAGGTGTATCTACATAATATATGTATACGTCGTATACATGAGTTGTCATTAACCTAAAAAACATCATGTAAATCGCTTGTCTTTTTAATACGTTACGGGTACCTACGATATATCATTTTTGAATTTCTTTTTCCCGATTAGGCTCAAATCATATAAACTGTTTGTCG
Organism: Cecropterus dorantes dorantes; assembly: GCA_018249915.1. NCBI lineage: Eukaryota > Metazoa > Arthropoda > Insecta > Lepidoptera > Hesperiidae > Cecropterus > Cecropterus dorantes. The sequence continues at coordinate 1,090 of DWLI01003516.1, forward strand.
GTGGCTTATTTGCGCGGAGCCTTATATCCGTTACGACGCGCGACGGTACGTCGCGGGCACTTACATCATAAAAATAAACGTTCACATCATTAAGCAATGTTTTTATGTCCTGTGGCGTTTAGTCGCTTAATGATCAACATAATAAAAACTGTTTACCTTCACAATTTGTACATTAAACAAACATTTTAGCGCTCAAAGTAAAATTAATGTCGTAGCGCGTTTATATTCAAGCCGATTTTCAATATAGCACAGTTGAGAGTCATCAACTGATAAATACGAATCTAAATATGTATTTACATAAATTTCTAGAAACTAATACGGTATTATATAAACGCACCGATTTTAATTACTAAAATAGATAATATTTTACTGTCCTTGTTCGGTAACTGGGAAGGAAGACAAAGTAACTGAGTTTAGCCGGTAACGATATATTTATTTAATATTGAGCATTTAATATTTAGTAAATAAAATTATTGGTAAGATTAAGTTACATGCATCTCGTAACCATTAATTATACTAAGTAAAATAGTAGCTAATACTATGAAATGGAAGACTATACGATTTTGCTGTTTAAGGCACTCTGTTATTTTAGGCTGTACAGTATTATGTTAAAATAAGTCTTAATATAATCGCAGGCGGTATACGTAAGCCTTGATGCAGCAAATTAACTATAATAGTTATTAAAATGTTATATATGGCACTATGTGCTTATGAATAATATAATATATTTAAATGTGCGACTTCTAATATATCGGACATGGTTGCCCCTATATGAAATACTGCCTCAGATGTCATCCAGAAATTTACATTTACACTTAAAATTAAACTTAGCGTATAAGACCCTATCCTAAAACAGAACGGCCATGCTAAAATAATAAAAGGTTCATTTACTGACCACGCAAGTAACTTCGGAAAAGCCAAATGTACATATAATAGGAACTTCAATACTCTATCACTACTTAGTTTTAAATATACTTATATCACAGTAACTAACGAATGGAATGGAGATGTCACCAGGGGCGCCAGGGTTTTTCTTCCGGGGGTTGTCTTCTGGTGACGAGGGCGAGGGGTGCGGGTTCTTCTGTGGGGGGCGGGGGGGTGTCCCAGCCGGAGCTGGCGGGGGAGAAACATCTCGGTTCTGACGAAGCGGATGAAGGGGTGGCGTCCCGCGGCGAGAGGGGGACGAGGGTTGGCACCGCTCCCAGCGTGTTGGCGGTCACTCCCGCGGGCAACACGAGAGCGATGTCCCCGTTGGATAACCTCGTCGGGACCAGACGCACGCCGGAACCGGGACCGGCTGTGGACAAACACCGTGTTAATGTAAGGCAATTATTATGAATGATGATAAGCCTAACAGTGAACTGTTTCGAAATATTTAAACGTTTATTAGCCATTGGACTTCTAAGTATGCAATATTTTTTTATCGCCCATGACATATCTTTGCATAAGACTTCTTTTATAACTAAGAAAAACACCTCATAAAAGTTATTGGCATGAGTTTTTTGTATTCAAAAATCTATGGCATGATTGTTCAGCACTGCCACTTTTTAAAACAACAATAGATATAGAGTTATGTATTTTAAAAATAAGAAGTTAATATACTAACGCATAGTATAAACTTCAATAATTTTGATAATAAATTACGAGACTAAAATACCGCTTTCCATATTAATGTAAACGAATTACATGAATCACGACTTCAAGAATACATGGCGTCGTACACATCATTAATATTTACCTGAGATAAATATGGTAGAGTGTTGCGTAGGAGTGACGGCGTCTTCAGTGTCAGAGGGTGGCGTGGGAGCTGCGGCCGGGCGAGCTCCGGTACCCACACACCCTTCTAAATGCCGTACTAATCTCCTCTTCAACCCAGACTCCAGGCCGGGGAACTTCGCGACTTCAGATAAACAGTGGCGGTACCCAGCCCGGAATCGATCCGGTGAACTAGCGCCTTCAGATCTGAGGCCTTCGAGATGTTTTACAGTCATTTCTAGTATGTCCGCTTTTTCTAACTTTGAATGTCTGGCGGGCTGTAACAAGAATATTACCTAAATAAGTTTAAATGCTACGTATATAATAATGTATATATAAAAATGGGATGGTGTGTGTCCGTGTGTCTTTGTGTTACTCAATCACGCAAGAACCACTGGTTAGTCTGTAGGATATTTTTGATTTCCATATTTTTCGCTATTTAAAGATAGTGACTACTTTAGTGACACCACTACATCCTTTGATTTACTACAAACTTTTATATTTCCATTTTAAATAACAAGATAATGCTTAAAATAGCACGTGGCTAGTGTGGTGGACTATGACCTAAAACTCTCCCATTTAGAAAGAAGACCCGTGCCCAGCAGTGGGACAATAATGGGTTGGACATGAAGGGTACAGTACCCTTAGTACGAGTTTATCTTGTTTCCTAAAAACAGTCATTGTTTACGTTTTTGCTCGTACATTGTAACGCACACATCACGGTTTTGTTTTCGTTTTCGCCCATACCTTGCAATGTACTATAAAATGATGTACGAAAACATAAACAATGATTGTTTTGAGAAAACAAGATAAACTCGTACTAAGGGTACAGATTTGCTAGCGAACTTGAGTCGTACATTGGTAGGTGTACAATCTGGTTATGTAAGTAAATAACTTACAAAAAACTCAACTTTAAATGTGTTTTAAACATACAATCAAAAGACCAATTACTGAATAATGTACTTCAGTCACGATTTTTGTAACAAGCTCAGTTTAAACATTACTTAAATAGCCTATTGACGCAAGTACAATTATTTCTCACGTGAATATGTTATTATCGAGACCGTTTGCTGCATTGCAGTATATTCGATAAAGCAACACAAATACATACTAATAGACGTATCTCCATAATGAAGCTATAATATTATCATGTGCGTCATTGAATCATTAGCATCTATTTTATATCCGCGTGGTGATTGGCGTCATAATGACAGTGTATGCTGAACATTAAGTACTTACATCTTTTTTCATTGCGTCAAGGATAAGAGCCTTCAGCTCGTTTAGGCAGTTGTTTATGCGTGCGCGCCGCCTCTTCTCCATTATTGGTTTATTACTCTGTAACAAAAAATATAAAACTGTAAGATTTATTTCAAAACGTTTTATGAAGATTTTACACGTATGGTGTCGAATAATATCATAAAACACGCTTTCTACACTCATAGCCCTACACTAGGGTTTTCTTCTGTGTCGCGGATGCCATGGACACACAAAGACGAAGAGACAAATACCCAGACCCAGAACAGAAATCTCAACTCATTATTCAGATGTCAGTCTGGCCGGGAATCGAATCCGGGACCCTGCGGCACTGCGTGTCAGACCGGTATGGTGACCGTACCGCCACGCAGGTTGTCCAACAAATATTGTTTGGCATGATTTTCAACGGCAAATGTCTACAAGTCTTTTATTTTTTTAACTTACTTGAACAATGTTAGAAAGGGGTTAATAAAATGATAAACATTATCTAAGAAGTCAATCCATTTATCACTTTCTTTACTATCCGTAGGTTGTAACCCACCATAAAAGTTTATCTTCTTTTATACATAGGTATTTCTTAAATAACAAAATATCGTTAGTCTTAATGTTGCAAGACCATAATAAAAAGATTAGGTATAACGTTAAATTAAAAGTAGGAATCTTAAATAGATAACGTGTAAAGAAATTAATATCTGTTAGTGGATTAAAACATGTGTAAGTTACACAATATTTATACATACTGCAGTATTAGACTAAATGTTAGAACTCCATATATTTTTTCACGAACTACCCAAACATTTATTTAATATAACGTACATAAACAAATCATACCATATTCATAAGATAATAAACAATATATTTATTATTATGTAACCACAATATCTTTATCGCTACGATTTCCAAATTACAGTCCGATTAAGAAACTGTTTGACCTATAACTATCAGCGTCCAAAGGCATCGCGATTAGTGCAAATTAATCCAAAGCTTGTCGCGAAAGGCGCGTGACAGCGGCGGCCATTAATCTCGTGTTACACGGCAATGGCGCGCGTGCGTCGCTCAAGGCGAAGGCCGTCGCGACGTGACGCCGCGTCACGCGTGCGGACACCACGTGATTTGGTAGACGTTAATCAATCGATACAATATGGTCTGCGAGAATTTTTTCATTACTTCGCTTATTTTTTATGTAGGTAATGAAATAGATTCACGTTTTGATTAAGGTGTTACGAACATGATGTTTCTAAACTTACTAGCATTTTACGTAAAATTACATATTATAATAATGTACAAAACTCTTGGTAATGGTAACTAATAAAATGGGATTTATAAGTATAATTATGTCTGGGGTTTACAAAAGCCAAGTAATTACTTTCCTAACTTACAAGCTAGAAAAGTAATCACTGACTTTTTTAAGTAAGTACTTAGTAGGAAAAAGTTATCAAAATGCTCGCTATCAAGACGAGAGTGTTTTCATAATTCAGTATTATCATGAAAATATTTAAAGTAATGCTGATAACGTATTCGATGTCTCACACCCATCTCTAATCCTCTAGTGGTGTGGTATGCCCCGTGCTAGGCGCCGCTTATTCTGTGATGACAGATATGGACGGACACGGGCAGTGCATGGGACGAGCATGATTCCGAAGATTAGCCTAGAATTTGCGTCGTTAGATAAACTTCCAACTGATTATAAAGATTAGCACTACATAAAGATTAGGTGAAAATTGGAAATGTTATTATTTCTTATATTGGACACACTTTCTTATATTGGACATCGTGATCTATTGAAATTGTTAGGAACGCCGACTTCTGTACTATGTAGTGAACCAATATTTATTATAATTATTTTTTACTTTTCTAGGGCTTAGAATTTGGTCGTATGTTTTGTAATGTTAATATCAAAACTGCACGCATTCTGTATCCGTTACGTTTAGAACAATGAGCAAACAAAATCATCAATGTGCACATTATGTATATGAGAAGTGCAAAATGTAATACAGCATGTATATATATACTAGTAATAAGTAGGTTTTTCACTCTATGTCATTTTGTAACGTTCATATATACTCGTACGTATAGTTTGTCAGAAGTCACGTGCAACAAGCATACAAAGTAGAAACACAAACAAATGAGATCAGTTTGAGTACCGTCTTAATGGAAATCTCGTCTAAAATATTAATATTTGATTTCAATTAATAATATTTGATTTTCATGTGACTTTAAAAAATTGTATTTTTATCGAATCATGAATTTCTTGGACCACTTCCACAAGATCGGGACTCATAGTTTGTTGATCCAATGTAGCTTTTATTTACTGCTTTATTTATAATCTATAACAATATGTGGACTTCAACATTAACACTTAACTTTGTTTATTATTTATTTTTAATCTGTGGCAATAGAAGCGCACTTCAACATTAACACGTTTCTCACAGAAGGTTCCGCTCGCAACACAAATGTCACAATAGATCGGAGACGGCATTGGGAAATGTTTATGTACGCTGACACGTGACAGCACTTCCGTACTAGGAAATACGAGGTAGGTAAGTAGATGTATTTAAAGATTCTTCGAATGTTTTTGCTGGCAACTTAAATTATTTTATGAGTATACAATAAACGTTGTGTTTTAAAAATCTTGATCATTTATTTTGTGCGGAGAAAATCCATATTAACAATATATACAAATAAAAAGGTCTATATCGGCCTTTAATTATATTGTAATAACATAATTGTGCAATAAAATATTTTATTTCATTTCACATTGAATCGCTCTATTTCAGTATAATATTGTTTCTCTTTACCTCTAAAGGTTCAGGGTTTTTCATTCAGGGTATTTAATAGCAGCACTTGCTTTATTGACGATGCAATTTTTGAGAAAACCTGCATGACAAACAATTATCCAATAAAATCTCAAAAATATTTCTACTACAGCTTGAAAAATAATGCCCTTAAACCTTTTCACCTAGAGATTTGTGACGTTTCTACATTTGAAAGTAAAGTAGTTTGATGGTGGTAATAAAAGACGCCGTTCATGATGAAAACTGCATCCCTTAAAAATGTTAACCCTAAAGCAGTTAAGCCTAAAACAGCACGAGCACGCTGCAGAAAAATTAAAACAAGTGAAATGAAAAACAATTTACTATATAAAATATAAATGACACTAAATAAAATAATAAAATTTAAAGATAATTTAAGTGAGGTCCGATCTTACCGATATGCTTGTTTGGCTCAAGTTTTTATCCGTTTTTATTCGATAAAAATCCACGTCAGTTATGCTAATTAATGAAGACTTCAATGAACACAGTTTTAATGAAAAATACATGAACTGAATCGTAATGCATTTGCACAAACTTCAAAAGCGATGCGCACAATGAAGAAATAAAATATTTAGATTTAATCTTTGAAGTAAATCCTTGAACATTGAACTATTGTTTACATTTAATTTTATTTTTATAGTAATTATCCAAGTTTACTTGTGTAAGGACTAACACAGACATCAGTAGGTAGGTACGATTTTATCTACATAGCAGTAATTTGATTACTTGCATTTTGTACTAGCATTGAGTTCGTAGGAAGTGAGTTCTAAAAATATGTTATAATTGTGGTATTAATACCACAATTAGAACATTATTTAGCACTCTACATAACAAGGATCGAGTTTTTTTAATAATGTAATCGACTTCGGTCGACAAAATCTCTTCAATTAAAAATAGTAAAAGAGTTAAACATGATAGAATTCTTCGTAAAACAGTGTAGTAACACTACCGTCACAGTTAGCCTTACTAGCTATCCCTCGCTGTTTCACCCGCAACTACATAAAAAAACAAACGTAGCATGTTATAACCTTCCTCGATAAATTTACTATTTACCACAAATTTACTATTTAGCCCGTTCAACAAAACAAACTCTACTGCTTTGTAATATTGGTACAGATAACAGTAGAGTAAAAGTCCAAAATTTTGTTAAAGTGGATTTTTCAACGACCTATGATATTATGAGTATAATATTATGAGTATATCCAATTTAATCCTTACGGATAAGTCCGTGCTTTTTAATTGTTACTTCTTAATATTTATTTAAAATCATTGCACGAGGTTATACCGGTGTTTAAAAAATCGTATACCAACCTATAGGAATCTTTTATTTATCTGGATAAAAAGTATAAAGCACTTTGTACCCCGTAAAAATGAACTTAAAATGTGATCTTTCTCTGAGCCAAATTACATGGTATCCGTTCAGTCGTTCTGTCGTGATTGAGTAACAATCATCCTATCATCCAAACGCATTTTAATGGCATTTAAAGTTGATATAAAGGAAGAAGTAAGTTTTACACATCCCATCACAGTTGCGTGAATAGGGATGTGTATGTAACTGTGTACAATGTGTACAAGGACGTAGGCAGCACGTGTCGCCCCGCATGGCGCCCACACGCCTACATAATGCAGGTTAATCCCGCATTCATTATACGAGTTACTTCCCTTAAAACTGCGTATATCTACTGTTAAACACCACTGACAACACTGGTTATAAACATCAATAAGAATATATACAAACATAATGGTATTTAAATTGATTGTGCGATATGATTTATAAGTAACATTAATAAATAGAAATCAGAATATTAATAAATATAAATGAGAAATTAATCCGTTAATATTACAAATACAAATATAATTTTAATGCAGCTATTGAGACTATTTGATAAATAGATATTGTATTGACTGATAGACAGTTAGTTTAACACAAGGAAAGTAGAATCATAATGAGGATCATTCTATCGATACCAATGTAAGACGTTACTCTTCCCGAATCTATTCTGAAGTTACATAAGTATAATCCGTGAAAGTATATAATTTTGGTATATAATTAATCGGATAAATAAACTAAATCCTTTTAAAGGTGTTTTTTTCTTTTGGCCATCCAACCCACTACTGGAACACTATTCATCCTGATGATATTCATTAGTGTTTATTTGGAGGCTGAGCAAATGATATATAAATAAATATAATATGAACACTAGGATTTATTTTATGTATGTATTACTATATATTTTCTATTTTAAATTGCACCACAATCATAATGGAATAAATTAGTTCTTTTTATTTACAACAAATTCGCTAATTAATATTTCGGTTCTATGTATGCTCTTAACCGTTTTGTTTCAGCGATTTTTTTACGTTTGATTATGGAGGCATCAACACCATTTACATTTACTATTTTGACTTCATCATATTAAAAACTTCTTTCAATCATAAAAGAGATCCTCATCTCTCATTAGTTGTCTTTCTCATCTCTTTTTCATACCTTGTCACATTGATACATCAACTCTGACCGGAAACGAACTCTACGTACAAATCAACATGTATCTATATATTGTAACATGAATAATAATAATAATAATACAAACAAAATTACTTAACAAATATACAGTACTGGTAGTAACATAAGTTCTTGATTGCATACCCAGATGTTCTATTAAACCACATTACGCATTATTTGCCAATACAGAATTCCATTTGGTCAATATACCCCGAAACATCTTTACGGTACAAACAATATGTAGGCTTTCACTTATATATTTAAGTATCTTTAAACACTGGTACTTTACATAGAAACTATGTTACATTTTAAGTATCTCAACAGTTCGAACTATAAATCGCACACAGAAAAGAGAACATAAAAACAACAATCATTTCGTTGTCGATCGGCTAGACAGGTCTTCGTGCCAAATATTTTAACCTCATCAATCTCAATATATAACTACTAATCTATGTACGTTATGACAGACAGACAGACAATATTCAAAAATAATTTTTAGTCTCGCTTATGTTCGTAAATTGCTTATCAAATTGTGTTATTTAATAATTGTAACTTAAAATTTGATAGAGACCTTTATGGTTCGATGCCGTTCTGTTTTTATCGGTGTAGTAAGCGGGACATATTTATCAGAAGGGTTCCGACTTAGTTCTCAGGGTTAGCAACGCATTTGAGATCAAACTCAGTTAACCTTATTTGGGGATTAGGGTTGATTGCAGATATAAGTCGCAGATGTGACTTATCAAATGGACCGCAAGTTTGTTCGCTTGGTACTTCAATCTTACAAAAGACCTCGTATTTTTTATTCGCCCACAATAAAATTATTCGATGTGTATAATCGGTGACGAGCCAGGTGTACACAGATGACCGTCATTTAAACGTGACGTGATGTGATGTGATGTGTGAGCATGGTGCCATACTATCGTATCAGCGACAGGCGACACGTGCCGCCTTTGTCGGGCGCGTGTCCTTGCGAACAATCACTAGGGCTGTCTATGCTATTCCAAACTTTTATTTAACTTATCTTATTGATTCATTATTACGTAAATATCGAATCTTGCAACTAAATTTGGTACGAGTTCATCCCCATACTACATTGCACGTTTACGTTTCCGTTTTCAACCATACCTTGCTGTACTTTGCTATGTTGGGCGAAAACGCAAACAATGATTGTTGGAAACATAATAAACTCGTACTTTAATCACTATTGGTAACCACTAAAACTAGTAGTAACAGCAGTTGAGGAGCATTGTCACTAATTTCATATACAAGAGGAGTTTTACTGAAGGCGATCATATACATATGTGTCGCTGGTCTTAGAAGTAATATGTACCTAAGTCAGTCAAACTAGTGTTTGCGTTTTATACAGTTTACACTTTGTCAAACAAGTAGGTATGTTTCCTTAAGCCGGTATCTGCTCAGGAAACACGTGATATGTTCTATACAGAATCACTTGATGTATAACTGTTTGTATTCCTACTCATTCTTATGTAACAGTTTATTTCTGTAGCTCTTATGCCTATTATTTATAATCAATACCTACAATTAGTTACGACTTAGATTAATAACAATTTGTACCAGGTAATGTTTGCTAATAAACAATATAATTTGGATTTATGTATGTAGAAATACTATACTAGAAACAATTCATTAAAAGAACATAACACATTTATGTAGGCACACGTAAACGAGTGCTTAGTCTGTATAATACGGTAATAATATTAGTTTTTAATTTAAAAGATATAAATGAATAATATTTAAGTATACAATTTAAAAGGTACTGTTATTGTACTAAGCGTGGGGCTTCTTTACATAATATTATTCTAACCGGTGTCATTGACGCGCTCGTCCTGTTCAATATGTCGCGTCTATTAGCAAAATGAATATAGTACCGCGTTGTCGGCGAGGGCAGAGCGCCTGCCGGAAGCCGGAGCGCTCCCACGCCTTGGCAGTCTCGGCCAGTGTTGGCACGCGACGGGCCGCCAAGCGTGCCAGCCGCTTGCCAATACGGCCCGTGAACGTTGCCAACACACTATCGCTGCGTTCCAATCCAGATATTTTGGGAATTTCGCTAAATCTTCGCGACAACTCGTATTTACAAGTTAATTAGAGACTCTTATCGTCGAAATTTGTAGATGTTTTTTTAGTAGTTGCGTTTTACTCAGCTTCAACGTTTCTAACTAACATAAACTTCATTGTTGCGAAAGTTACGTTCAGATCTTTAGTTAATTTTATCAAAATACTTCACATAATTTAAAATTTGTTTATATATTTACATGGATGCAACTTTTTTAAAGTAGTTTCTGATTTGTTACAATTGTGTTTAAATTTCATAAC
>DWLI01003517.1:0-11747 GCA_018249915.1 Cecropterus dorantes dorantes
TTCAACTTAAAAGATAGGCTACTTTAACTTTTAAATTTTTAATGCCCAACGAAGTGGGCACGGGTTTGCTAGTTAATATATAGATTTTAAATTTAAATAATGAAACAATTGTGTTTACATAAACATAAGAGTGTGCTTGAAAAATCTATAGAATGCAATTTGTTTTTTTACAAACAGTACAACTCAACGTAATCGTTACTTTGTTTGTTATTGTATACATATATTTTGTTAGTAGTCATTATGTTCACGTCATTGTGCAAACAACTTACCCCGTCCAGCAAGTCATGCGGTCAATTTAGTAAACGGCGCTTGTAAGTACGTGTGCTAGTCATTATAGTACAGGAAGCCACTGCTTATATACCCAATAAATTATACTTATAACCAATAGCAATAGTAGAAGCAATAGAGAATAACATAACTATGAAATAAAAGACGTCTGCCTTTTCTTATTAAATTAAATAAGTTATGTAAATAACGTATTTAGGGACAAATTAAATGATAATTTAGTAAAATTTAGTAAATAGTAAAAGCGTATTCAGTGAGAATATAGTATATTCTCACTGAATACGCTTTTACTAATCGGGTAGATGAATTAAAGTTAAAAGTATAGGAAACTGAGACTATCAAAAATTACTTCATTTTTATATAAAAAAAACCTCAAAAATGATGGCAAAAGAAATAACTACCTATACCAATTGTTACAAAAGATATAAGTAAATTTTACCTCATTATGTAATAACAAAAGGCCTACCCACTACGTAATAATATCTACTACGAATCTAGAAAGCCGAATCCAAAACAGATTCGGTTACAACCTTTGAATAAATTCCACGAGAAACGATAAATATCCTCCCGTCCCACGCCACAAACCTATCCGCAAATAAACTGAAAAGATCCATAATTTCAGCACATTTACAGCCAGCGTGTGACCTATCTCTGTCAGTTAGGTGACACACTATAGAATTTACCTATTCCTTTCTTGCGCGATGAAAGGCGTCTGCGTGGAAATAGGTTATACTCTTTTGTATACCTCCGAGGCCTTTCCCAACCCTTTCGTTAAAAATGATGCTAGAATATAGTTTACTGCGAATCGATAGAGTTAGGATTTTTAACAAAGACTTCATTTCATATTTATCAAGATAATAAGCGATTTTTGTTCGTTGTCAAAATATTTTAAAGCTTATCTAATTAATGTTTTATAAAAGTATTTTATTTTATTGACAATCAGGTCTTTTGATGTGAATGGGCCACTTACTTGATTAAACTAACTTATGAACTTAATTTACTATTTAAGAGAAACAGGTATTGCGTATAAGCATTTATCTTCTAGTATGTACTTACGGCTATGTTAGCGTTTAGTTATGTATAGAGGTACAGTAACATTCAAAAGTTAGATGTTTTTTGAGTTCATACATTGGTATGCACAAACTTTGCTTCGTATGATTCTGTCTGTTGATCTCGACTTGGTCAATAAGAATAAGAATCGAGTAACAAACGTACGTACAGTCTACTTGATAAGTGGTTAATATCACCCGTTGACACATCCATAAACAATTGAACATAAAACAGGTATACTATTTGAAGTCAATTACAGATAAGTGGCTATTCCCGTAGACTGAGACGTTCGTCTTATGTGAAAGAGAGCAACACGGGAAGCTATAGCTGTATAAGCTATATTATTCTTAGTCTATTCTATAAGCCTTATCATTCTCAGCTCCGAGCTCAGCAGAGAGACAGAAATGGGTTGATGATAAGATAAATATATCAAAGGACGGTAACCACTTAACATAAAACGTTTGCTACGTAGATATTTCAGACAAACCTTACACATTAGTATACGTAACACATATGAAAGCCATAAGTACAGCAGTATCAAAGAGATAGTGCATAAAACATAAACGCATTTTCTCCCCTCCTATACATAAATTTAGATAAGGAATTTCTTTCCGACGTCGCGACGCGAGGGTTAAATTTTCCTTGTCATATATTTCCGTAATAGGATTTTATTTTTTTCCGTTTGTTACATTTGATACGGAATTTATTTGCATTTTACACCGATCCTACACTTAGACACACATTTTAGTGTTTAGTAAAGTATTATGCAGCATGCAGCTATACTGATTTGTAAGCGGTCAATGCCGTTTAGAAACATCTGTAATCAACCGCAAATAGGATTAAGCGCTACCTGATATCACAGATACGATTTCCATATAAATACAAATAAAATTTAATAATATAATTTCACGAGACGTGGTCTGTTTGAACATAGATTTAAAGGAAAGCTACATTTATTTTATATTTAATCAAGACTTTGACCTTAGTACTAAATTAAATTTGACTTTATTAATTCATTTTTATTCCATTTCATTTCTTAATTATTCCGTCAAAAAGCCCATTTCTTTGATAACGGATCTCAAATAACGTTTTTTTCCAAGAGTGAGTCCAGAAGTAGTACATTTTCCTTAACAAAATACGCCCGATGTAGCATGTAAATAAGTCTTTATGAATTAAGCAAGCCATCTCTCATCTCTTTTCAGTGCGATTAGATATTCATAAGGTCCGCCCTCTCCCCAGTATACCCAGCCTCGAACAAACGGATTCTGTATATTCTTTGCATGTAAACAAAAAGTTTTGCAACTCAGTAATATGAATCTATAATGTCTTATTTTATTATTCTCAGCCTACCGCCTCGAGTCGCTTTTTACTTTTTTCTCGTTTACAACTCCGAAATAATTACGTTTATTTCGTAAATGGATTTTATGATACATTTTAAAGGTTGATTTTTAGATAATATTTATGTTTTCGTGGATGGATTAATTCGGAACTATGACCCGGGGCTATGAAACATTCGTTTTAAGCGTTATTCGCTGGAAGCGTCCAGGTTGAGGGTTTAAAACAAATACATGTAACTGATCATTTTTGGCCACAAAATGTCACTATAAATTGTAGACTATGGAGACGACAGTAGGCATTTTCGTTTACGATTTGTACCGAAGCGTAGGCTTTAGAGACATTAATTAAAAAATGATCATTCGATTAAATATTAAGCTTTTATTTTTATGACCTGTGTCTGTAGCGTTAAAATAATATATCATTATTAATGTGTGTGTATGGATCACGTGTAACATAAGCTTATCAAATGAAAAACTGAAAATTATTCCGTTAAAATACTTAACATTTATTCGATTTTACTTTATTTTATAAAAAAAAACTGTTTAGAGTTAGTTTTGTCTAAAGTACGTAAAGTGTGTTAAGAACTTTAATTCATATTAGAATTATCAATAAACCTACGAGTAATATATAGTAATATATACGTATTTTGTTTTCGCTTTATAGTGAGTTGAAGCAAAAGCTCACGGCAGCTAGTCAAAATTGGTTTCTAAAAATAAAACATAGATGGAGTGACAATCGTCAATGTCTGAGGGGTCAACTGAGTATCTAATCTGTGATACAAAAAATACTATAGTTATACGTATAGAAAATAAAACGCATGATTTTTTCAAAACTTTATTATTTCTTTATAATCATGTTTATCATACATGTAATTTATATCGTGCTGTTGCACAGTCAAGTATCATAATACATACAACAAATCTTTTAATCTATTGTTATTTGTATACAATAATAAACTTTCGACATAATAATAACTGGTTATATTTATCGAGATCTGCAATTTCGTACTCTAAGAAAAAACACTTCAATGAAATATTTTCCTTCATTTATACACAGAGAAGAATATCGAAATGCTATCTGACAACACGTAAATGATTATATACAATTGTATTTTTAAATACATACTTAAATTTGAATAAATAAATTTTACTTTATAGTTATTTTATGACAGTATCTGTCTTTAAAAGCACTTCAAATCTCAATCTACAGTGAGATTAATAGGACAGGGACGGGGAGCATCTAGACTCTGTCGTTACGAAAATATATTTGAGTAAAGGATGTGTTTCACCGCCAACAAGTAACGAGCACTAAGCGAGGTGAGGTATGAAGAATGTTTGAGAATAGCCACCAACCAGTAACCAGTTGTTAGAATACAAATCAAAATTTCAAGCAACGTAACAAAATTGAAGGTAAGGAAACATTCTATGAAATTAGTGATATTTTCAGCGGATTCCATTCAATGAAAAAAATCTCTATGATTTCTATTTTATCATTTCAAATTACAAAGTGATTCAACTTAAAATTATAAATACATAGTATAATATGTTGCAAGTTTGACAAATAATTGTTTTAGGCTGGCCATTGTTATTTTTAACTATGAAAATACTTTTTGATACTAAAATCTAGTATGGCATCTCGTTTAATTGTTCACAGTGAGACAAGTCTTAAGTAACGCTCAAAGAAATCACTAGTATGTTATCAATAAAATATTACAATACAAAAAGATTTCGCTCCAAAAGAAGAACATTAGAAAAATAAAACAGCCGGTAAATTACTGAAATTAATTCCTTTCTAACTAATATGTAAAATATTATTCGTTCCTAAATTATGCTTATTTTGATAGCCTATATTATTATAGTAACTAATTAATTACAACGAGGCTCTTTACAGGTCATTTGTTATCAGTTATCCGTTTCGCCATCATTCATATTGTTTATCTTCACAATCGTAAACACCTTTTTACGTTGTCTCTTTCTATCGCAATTTACTTAAATACCCCTATACCACTCAATTTCCATCAAAAATAAGTCCATTTTTGTCACACATTTTGATTTATTATTATCACTAACACATCTTCCCTGTACATTACAAATACATCCACTGCTATACACATGACCTGTACAAAAGCCTTCTTTACAGTATTTACAATATTTTTGAGTGAACCCGATTTGAGAACACTAAATACTTACTTACAATTTACATTTATTAATATAGAGTAAAGCTAGATAGAATGAATCGTATATCTTTACTCTTTATTATATGTACACTCTTGTCTAAATATTTCTGTTAATATAGTATTGTCAGCTGCTTGATCATTCCTATGTCCCATCTTTTGCCTAAAGTCTTTTCTTCGGCTGCTTCTATCCATACTTTTAAAGAAAGACCATAATTTAGACTTGTCGCTTAATAGTGATCATAATTATAATTTATGTTATAAGTATTTTATACCAGATCAGATCGAGTTACATATTGAGAGTGTTTTGACAACTGATAAGGATGTAGCGACCGCCTATAATTAAATTTTGTGAGAGTACCAATACCGTCACGCTTATAATATCTTAAAATACATTATATACAATTCTATACGAAACAAGCACGTCTACTTGCTCAGGGATTTATTAAATTTATATTGTACATAACACAACCCACACTATAAAATAGCGAATGTATTTCAACTGCTTACAATGACGTTTATGTTGTCTTCATTATCGGTTGGAATGATTACACGTTGTATGATAGTTATTATATCACAAGCATCACTATAAACAGCGAAATCAGGTAAAAGTATATTTACATTATGAGGCAGGTCGGTGTATGTCAGGATAGCGCCACTAGAAGACCTACGATCAGGACGAGGCAATGGGTAGCTGACGTTGGTGCAAACGCTTGCCCGCCGCGCTGCATCGCCGCAGGATACTCACCTGATAAAGGGAAAATCGAATTTGCTTCTTTGGCAAAAATTAAAACTGCTCTCAACAAAGCCGACGGCAGATTTTAATACAGTCAAGACATGGTGTTCGTATGTGAAAATAAGAAATATGTCGATAAACTTATAAATAACAAGTGAACATTTTAAAAATACAATGTTGTTTACTTCTGTATTTATTTTTTTCGTTTCTTCAATCGATGGTTGAGGATCTTTAAATGAACTGTCAACTACTACTTTCAAAGTTTCTCGCTACTTTTATTACAAATCCATTACAGTTCGCAAAAGTTTCCAAAGACTAAAGTGTGTATTCTTCATCTATTAGATAATAATCTTTGCTTCGAAGCTCTTTGGACTTAAACTAAACTTATATTAATGTTAGTTCAAAGAAAGAAAATGTAGATTTTTTAATCAACGATCTATGCTTTGAAAAAATTTGGATAGATAACCTAATACCCGAGTAGAATATCAATGATAATGATCCTACATTAATAAGTATGAAAGCAGGGGTAATTTTTTTGAATCATACGACCATATAAGTTCTATTTTGGTTTTAATGGTTTTAATGAATTATGTTTTCAATTATACCAATATGGTTTTATTAATATGGTGTTTGTTCCATAAATACAGATCAGCGGATAAAGTTTCATAAAGCCCACACAAGAACCTGAAACAGTAGCACCTGATGATGGTAGAAATCTTAATGTTGTCTATAATAAATAACATGTCTACTTAAACCTAACCTTGACAAGTCTTAATCTATTGTAATACTGAGCGTGTAACCGCTCATTACTATTAAATTGGATTACTTAAAACAATTTACTACAGAAAGTGCTGGCCTCTTTTTCGCCAAATAAATTACTATTCTGACCGACTAGCGTCACCGTTTTAAAGCCATTTCAGGCTCTACTTATCAAGATCGTAACTTTCATCAAGGACATTTAAAAGATTTTTTATTAACACGTCGGTTCATTTTACGCTCTTCGCGACAGGCGACGCCTAATTACTCATACAGCGTTGTAGCTTATAAAAATTATTAACGTACCCATTAAAGTGAACGTTTCATTTGTTTGATTCATCGTAGTCGTTGTTATAATGGTAATGGGCTTCGCCTAACCTTTTTTTGCTACACTGTAAAGGATTTTTTAAATTGTATTTTCCTTCCGTTATCTCAGAGAGGTAATTTGTCAACGAGATTAGAATTCTTTTCAGATAGTGATGTCAAGATCTTTTGAAATTGCACTTTTTGGTAAATAATATAATGGGACTCTCTTTTTATAATCTTTCGTTATAAAGCAAATATGCATCATGTTTTATTTATTATATCTATTATCCTTATTATATTTTAAGTTTTAGATTAAATTCATTATTGGAATTTATCATATAACATACGAGTAAAAACGTACTGTCCGATTGTAATATTAGGTCCGAATTTTAAAAACCAATTAAAAGCCAATGTAAAAATGGATGAAGCTATCAACTTAGCTAATTTTGTGTTGTGTGGTTTTATATTTATTAGTAAGACAGAAAATATACATGTTATTCTTTTGAAAATATAAACTCACCATTTAGCACGTGGACCACGATACTTTTAGACTGTGCGTTGCTTGGGTTACACTGATAAGTCCCGGAGTCTGAAGGCCTGGCTTGCTGGATGAGGAGGAATGACGTAGTCGTTTCTCCTTTTTCAGTTACCACTGACACACCTCCTCTTGGAGAGTCGTAACTTATAATCTAATAACAAAGTAATACGTGAATAGCAATATGGTAAAAATCTTCGGTTTTAATTTCGCTTCTCTTTAAAATTGGACTACAATTCAATACATATCTTTTTAAAATAAATACCCGCAAATTTTAATAACAACACTACCCTCACTTTATGTATAAACCTGAGTGTAGTTTATGTACACTTTACGTAAGGATATTCCATAAAATATAGATAATAATAGTTACCGCGTCATTGTGATTCCAGAAAATATATGCAGGTGGTTCTGGAGAGTACAAAACCACGCATGTCAAGTTAATTGTACTGCCCCGATCAATATATAAGTCGGGACCGCCTATGATCTCCGTTGTTGGTTCTGAAATATAAATTGAATTCGTATGAAGAAAAAATGAAAATATGTTTTAAATGACTATAAAAAAATATTAAATAATAAAAAGTGACAAGTTAATAATAATACTAATATAGTCACTAAACATTTTTAATCTCGATTTTGATTTTTTTTTACAAAAGAAGCTAAAGAAAATAACTAGAATGATAGGGATACCATATATTCAAACCGTTACAGATATTATAATAAAACGTCTATCAAACGTAGCTGTCCGAAAAGAGAATGAAAATTCAAGAAAGATTCCTCTTTCCGTCGCAGTGTAAGAAATTAATTTTAGTCACGAAGATGTTTTTTACAATTCCCTAAAGCTGTCGCCTTGCTGGACTTTTATTACTTGATAATAAACGCCTTGTGATAAACATCGTTAATGTCGACGATGTTTATAACAAGACATTAATCTACGAAATTGAATCGAGACACCGTTTTTATTGAAATTAGGTCAGGATTTATATTGCCTTTAGGGTTTACGATTTAGTTTACATTAAGGGTTGTGATGATATAACTATTTTTAAAATAAACGTAATATTTTTTCTTAAGTTTAAAAAAATGTGTTAATAAATTAAATTGATTTGAATACTATGGATAAAATACTTCGTACTTAAAAATATTGCTACTTTAAATTAAAAAAGGTTTTTATTGTAAGACAAAACTGAGGCAAGTATAAACTAGAATATCGTAAAAACTATTGTTTGTGTGTAATAACAGCGCTAATAAATATATAAAATCTAGAACAATAAATAATGAATAAGCTTCAAAGTCGAAAACAAAAATTCAAAAGTTAAACGGTTCCATGCATAATACTACCACAAAGTACAATGACGTGAACGTTCTAAAGGCTTTTGTTTTTCTTTTGGCCTTTATTGACGTACGTGCCTTGGTTTGCCTGACAGGGAACTACCAAACGAAATATAATACAATTATGCAATGAATAATGAAATAACAGTCAATGTCATTAAAAATACTTTATACATTGTACAGGAAAGCCAGGTAAAATGTACACAATGCCTTTTGTTTCTACTTATTTAATAAAAATATAAAATAATAACAAAAAATATATAAAAAACCCATTAAACATAGTGTAGTTAGAGAACCACGTTTCCAATTCTAGGCCTATTTTGGATTGTGCGGTTATTCGTTCAGAACATAAATATATATTGCTCTGACAGCGATGTTTACAAAGCTAGAAAATCTTGAGGTATCAGAAAATTACTGAGACATCACTATACCTTAATTAAAAAATACGGTATTCAACAAAACAGATATTTTTTTTTAATTTATTAATTTTAACTAATGCCTTTTTCATCTATCATCATCATCTATACGATAACAATTTTTTATCATGATGAATTTTTTTTCTATGTATTTATGTATTTTTTCTATATATTTTTATTTCATGTCACAGATCGTTCGACGGTCGCGATACGACTAAAACCTTATAAAGGCTTTTGTTTTTCTTTCGCCTTTATAGACGTGCGTGCCTTTAATGTGCCGTTTGTAATTAACCAACTTGTTTGGACGTGAACGTTCAGAGTTTACCCATTTAGAAGTATTTGTGACATAGAAATGGAATTTAGTAATGACTTCAGGTAAAATAAAATCAAACAAAACGAAAAAAAATGAGATATTGCGATGAAAGAATTAAGATTTTACAACTGCGATGATTGTCTACAAAAATAATAAAAAATCAATTTATACAATCTGGTAAGAAAAATCTTTAGAAATAAAACTAGTCATCAAAATTAAGGTGTTACGTTTAATATATAAAACCATGGGTAGTACTAAATTAGTTACTGATAAGAAGAAGTAAGCAGAGCAAGTCACTACAATAAAGTCACAACGTTATGAATAAACATACCAACGACGTTGAGATGTATAAAGTGGCTCATGTGAGGGGTCGTTGATATCTGACACTCATAGATACCTGAATCCCTGTGTTGCGGGTACTTTATCTGAAACAAGATTGTTTACACGTTCACAGGGCACAGTAAAATTCATTTATTCAAGCAGACGTTTTAAAACATCACCACTCAACTCAATTCTCTCGTCTGCTGAATAAACATTATGAGACAAAATTACTTTCTTATTTGCATTTTCTAGTTCTTTAATGACAATTTATATTGCAATGTAATTTCATGCTACGGTTTTTATCTTAACAATTTTTTTCTTTTCAAAATTGCTTTCTGGCAATTTTAAAGATCTTTTATACCCTTAATAATTACCTTTGTTTTTTACTACTGAAGTATTTAATAAATTATATCTTTTAGATGTTTTGCTTGAAGAAGACTATCAAACGTAATTTTATAAAATGGATTCAATATTGGAAGAAGATTTCTTCGTATTAAATATTGTAAAAAATCATATTAGTTATTTAGTAATGCTTCTGTATCATAAGAGACGGTACCAACAAAATTTTGAAGATTATACTAACAATTACGGCACAATTGATTACCTGTAACGTCCAGTCTTCAGTGTGAGGCAAATGGATTGCTCTGAAACGCTGATCACTTGTGTAGGTATATCGTCCCACAGTCAATAAATGGATGTCTCTGTGACGTACCCATGACACTTGCATGTTCAACTGAAACAAAGCTTTACATTAACGTTGTCACTCGCAAGGCTTACAATAATGTATGTAGTTTGTGATGTTGATGATAATAATGAAATAATGTTGCTAATGTTGCTAATAGTAGATATACTGGAGTAACATAGTAGTTACCAACATAAGTCTCATTACTAGTTACTCTCTGCAACGAGATAGCATTAAAAGTTATAGCAATCTACCTAAACCTAAACTTTGTCGTACATCTGTCTGGATAGCGTTAAGAACGATAAGATTTTAGACTCACAAAACTATTTTATTGCTTTATTAACTTCGTTCTAGCTCTAGCGGTCTAGCTCATTTAAAACATTTTATTACACGCTTTTGATCTCCGCAAGCGAAATTACTAATTTATAGATTTAAATTCCATTTCTTCCTAAACGTATTTCTACCACAACTTTGCGACGTCGAATTGATTTCTTGGAAATTAATCTAAGAAACGGGACCTCTAAAGAGTTGATTAATTTATTCCTAACTAATGCAAATATTATTTGTTTGTTTTCTAAAGACAGGTTTACTTCGCTTTGAGAAAAGCCTTGATAATATAATTACAGTTTGAACTTTATTGCTTTGAATCCAGCCAATACCCTCGGAGATAATCCTTAGAACGTAAATTGTGAGGATTTACGAACACTCGAAATTTGTTTATAGTACTTTAACTTCGAAACAAAATCGTAAGCGGCTGAGGCGAAATAACGCTCGCTTTATGAGAAAATGGAGCTATTATGTCTCCCATTCAAATTGTAGCCAGAATTCGTCCATTCGCTAATGTGTTAGACGTTTCGCGGCGGTATTAATTATTTATCTGTTTCTAAAATAAAACTGGAATAGATTTCTTTACAAAAAAGTTGTCACTATTTGCTTTTAGCTTTTCATTAATTACGTTAAGGATTAGTGTCGCAGTTCATAATCAAATAATTATTTTGGATTAAATTATACATAGTAATTTATATTAACATTTTTGTAAAATATTTTGGCCACCATCTAGTAAATGTATGTTATGTTCTACCCAGTTTGTATAACATAATTTTGATTGGTGAAAATTCCTGTAAAATTAAACATAAAATTTTAAAAACAAGATGTGAATTTGTTGATTGGCAAAATATTTTTTGATCACTGCAGCTTATCAGAGAGCAAAATGAGGGTAAAACAGCGAAAACAACGGGTCATAACAATTACCCGTTAGACTTGAGCGGGCAATGGCAAGCTATCACATTATCCCTTCTAAGAGTTTCTTCGGAAGTGTACAGGTTACTATGTACGTCGTGATAATCTGCTTCTGTATAGTATATCTATCGCAAATAAACTGTGAGTTTTAATTATATTCTAGACTAGGAGGGCTACGCGGTTTCACCGGCTACTAAATAAAAACAAACGAATATAGCGTGATGTTATGTTGTCTATAGCCTTCCTCAATAAATGGACTATTCAATAC
>DWLI01003518.1:0-11747 GCA_018249915.1 Cecropterus dorantes dorantes
GTCCATGGCACCCGCGACACTGGAGAAAATCCTAGTGCGGGGCTATGAGTGTAGAAAGTGTGTCTTTGTTCTATATGAAGACAGACAAACACATATGCTTATAGATGTTTACGAGCGTCAGCGACCACTTGCCATCAGGTGGACTGCATGCTCGTTTGTTACTTCGATGCTATATTAGAAAAGAAGAGTATTTTTCCAGCGCATGTAATTCCTGGTTTTCTTGTACTGTCAATGTGGATGGTCAATTCGCTTCCCGGACCGATTATTTTGACGACGGCAATCACGCTTACTGCGGCTGGAATGGACCTAACATTGGACATTTGTTACGTAAGAACTTATTTAAAAAAAGAGATCAATCATGAAATTATATACCTAATTAGAGTTTGATGCAGCTATTTTGCCGTTTTACTATTTTTTAAATAAATTATTTCAAAATATATTTTTAAATGAATTATTTTTAAATGTATCACATTTATTTATTTACACATTAATAAATATTCCCGACCCCATATCGCCGCTCTGCCTTATTCTAGCTTTCACCACCCCTTACTCTAGTCTTATTACTGGGCTCATGTCTCGTGTTCAGATTGATAAAATAACCCATACGCAATCATTGTGATCAAATTAGTAGAAACTTTAAACAATACGGAGATTATGGAGAAAACGAGACTATAATTTATGAACTTATGACTTATTTATGACTTATAAAATATCTTTTTATTTCAGGAATTGACTCAGACATATGCAAATTCAATAAACACTGTAATCAAAATAATTGGACATACGGCTGGAATAATAGTATCGTTGGGAGTCGGATATGTTACAAAAAAATATCAAGTATTTACTTAAAATTATATGTTAAATTTATTGAAATAGTCAGTTAGCAAAGCACTCGTTTTGATAATATACGTACAGATCTGAAACATCGTGTTCGTACAAGTAATATGCGTAAACACGATTGCGACAGGAACTAAATATATAGCGTAACGAAAATAACTCCATCTACGAACAGAACTCCGCACTTAGTCGAACTAACACCGCAGCGTGCTTAGTTTTTTTCATGTTTGATACTTAATAGTTCCGAAATGTATAACAGATGGCGCTATAATAAATATGGCACGGCGATCGCCACGTGGTAATTGTTATAGCCCCGGATGCCCCAGTGCTACACGCAATTTAACCATAAAAAGTGTTAAGCACTGATGTTTTCTGCTTTTAAGCGAGTGGTAATAGAGATACATAATGAGGCTAACTTAGTCTTTACCTAACCTACCTTGGTTAGGACTTCATGTCCAATATTGGATGGCAAGTGGCTTTCTATCAGGAGGATTGCATGTTTATTAAGTATCATTATTTTATACTTATATTATCATTTGGAAGCTTAAGCTTTCAATCGTTACATTTCCTTCGTTCCATTTTCCTTAAATGTTTCAGGATACGCCAAGTGTTTGGAAACATATTTGGTGTTTTCACGGATCAGTGCTGTGCTTATCTGGTGTCTTATTTTTGATTTGGGGAGACACTTCTACGCAGCCTTGGTACAATATAAGAAGCAGGTATATTGTTGCACCCTATTATTTTATATGCCAAAAAGTAAAGTATAAGAAAGTCGAGTTACAACCATTCGGCTATCGCTGCTAAGGTTATATACCTACCACCTTCTACCTCTAAAACAGAAAAAAACTTTGAGCGCGCTTATCACGTTTTGTCACTTGAAAAGCACAGTAGCATGCCTTCTGGAGCCATTTGCGTAGACAGAAGTATATAATCATTAACTTGACATGATGTGTTATAGGCCGCAAAGGAATAAAGTATTTATAAAACAAAAGTCTTCAGTCATGTCCAACATAACAGAAACTGAAGAAAATGAATCTTGGTGAGTGTAGAAATGGAACATAGAATTGAAATATTATACCTACGTGTAGTCAGAAGATTGTTTTGAATTCTTTCACTACTTTGGCTCTCCTGAATAGTAAGGCGTAACTTTTGTGGTTATATAATATTAGTAATATTAATAAGTAGTAATATTATAAAGTAGTACAGATTGTTTGGTTGAACAGGCTAATCTCAGGAACTACTGGTTCGATTTTAAATATTATTTTTGTATTGAATAGTCCATTTATTGAGGAAGGCTATAGGCTATATAACATCACGCTATGTTCGTTTTTTTTTTTCTTATTTAGTAGCGGGTGAAACCGCGGAGCACAACAAGTGTCCAAATAAATTAATCAGCTTAGATTTGTGTCTATGCTCAGAGGCCAGAGGCTAAAAATTTTAAATTTTTCTTTCACAACAAATCCAATATTTTTTCTTCTGGGTAATTAAATAAACGCACTTTCGCTCAAGGCTTTATTCAATTCATTTTTCACATTCCACACAAAGATAACCAATCTCTACTTTCGCATGCTTTCATCAAAGTAGATTTCTCGGATATTTTGAAATTTCCAACATTTAATTTTTAATAATGTTTTCTAAATATCGAGTTATGTATCTACTTGTAAGTATATTTTATTTTTTGTGACAGATATCTTATAAGGAGGATGAACGGAAGAAGACAAATCAAATTGTATTTGTTTTTATAGACAGTTTGCACAAGGTTTACTTTGTCTGTAATCTGAACTTTTAAGACTACAATTTGTGACGGAGTCTGTTACAGTCGATATAAATAAAGAGCTTCATACATTATGTGTTCTTTAATTGCTACGAACGTCCCTGAAAAAAAAAATAATTTCGCTTAGACTTTATCTTTTAAAATATTAAAATATTACGGAGGACTTTCAGAAATGGCAAATAGAACAGATCTTTGCGCATACATATTACATAGTCCTTAACACTTTGTAGGAGTTACTTTATTCAGCTGAGATTTTTTGAAGAAAATTGTTTAAAATGGTACTACTACTTAAGTAGGTACATGTATTTGGCTGAGATATATTGTTCCTGATAATTTTCAGCAGTTGTAGAGATACTTATTATTTGAAGATATATATTATTTTTTATTTTCCATGACACGAAATACCTACTATAGGTAAATGTCACGTTACATTTCAATGTAACCATATCTGTTTACGCCTATACAATTTTCTTGAGCAATTTGACTTGATAGGCAATCAAATTGAATGGTATGAAAACAATATAGTTATATCGCTGAAATTAGCATTGAAAAGTTTCGGGAATAATACAGATGAATACACTCATTACCTACTCGGCTTTTTAATTTGGTAGGTGAAGCTCTGCTGTGTAAAAAACCTTTCTACTCTTTCTTAGAATCGATTTATTTACATGCAGTCGCCAAAAATATTAATATTTTGAAAAGTATCACGAATTATAGGTAGAACTGCAATACAGCGTGGGAAACGGACTTTTATATTTTTTTGTTTCGCTGGCATCTTCTTTTAATCATAACTTCAACAGCATTGACTTTCAGGCGACATTCGTTCCAAATTTAATTATTATTTCATGTAGCGTATTGTAAAAACTTACTTTTTTATATATTTAAGTTTACTTTATTAAATTTTTATTTTGTGCCTTACTTACTAATTGGACAAAAAATACCATTTGCTATAAATAAACAAGATTGAACAATCTACCTTTATGTCAAACATAAATTTCGCAAATATACGTCAATGTCAGGACTGTCATTGTCAGATTTTTTCTTTTGCTCTTGAATTTCTTGAACTCACTTTAACTTTGTCACTTTAGTACTGAATTGTATTTTATTCGATTTTCCTTGTTTGATAAATAAATAATAGTTTTTGTCTTTTAATAATTATTAATATTAATTATGATGCGTAGTATAATTGAATATTATGCCGAACACGAAAGGTATAGATGTGGTTATTGTAAGGGATCCGATACCAATTACGGACATGGTAAGTAATTTATTTCAGCTATTCTTTCAAAAATAACAGATTGAGACATTCCATGTCTTCCTTGTAAACAGATGGTCAAAAAACAGGTTTTTTGAAGGGACTTTATAGAATCCAAATTTAAACAAACAAAAATACAAAGGGCTTAGTGATACACAATGTGTCGTAATAATTACAAATAATTTTATTTGTTTTATTTAGGTATGTGGGCACACACTATGACAGTATCTGACTATCAAGATTTAATAGACAGAGGATGGCGACGTTCAGGAAAATATGTTTATAAGCCAACAATCAGTATAATTTGTTGTCCTTCATACACCATAAGGTCAGTTATAATTGTTTATTGAGGTAAAGAAATTCTCAGCTATTGTTAGTATAATCTGGTTTCTTTAAAGAATTGGTTCATTCAATTATAATTAAATTTAAGCATTGATTTTTAATCAAAATTACATTATTATCTTCCCCAAGAAAACTATTGAACAGGGATAAAGGGATAATAGTTTGGACACAATATAATCAACCAAATGGTTAAAATTTGCAAAAATGGTTATCATATATCAAGATTTTTTTAAATAATGCTTAGTTTTCAATGTCTCATAACATAAATATATATGGATATTATAAAATATGTACAAAAATATTCTTAAACACAGATGCAAAGCACTGGAATTCAAAGCGTCCAAATCACAAAAGAAGGTGTTGAAACAGTTCAATAAGTACTTGATTGGCCAAGAAGACACAGCCGGTGGTGACAAACCAATGTCTAGTAGCAGTGAGGAGATACGACTTGAAGACTATGCTGAAGGTGCTGAACAGTTTGTGGAAACAAGTAATGCTCATCGAGATATCAACTTGGATGGTTTAGTGACGCCTGCTCAGAGCCATGATGTTAAAAGTAATGACAAAAACCAGCCTGAAGGTATAACAAATGACAAATTATATTAATTTATTTATTTTTTTATAGGATTGAAGTAGATTTGCTACTTGTGTATGCATATTACTTGATGGTTTGCTGCCCATGAATATCTTTGACTTCATATAGAACAGGTGTTCTATCTCTTACATCTATCTCTTGAGAATTAACGTGATTTAAATTAAATAGGTAAATTGGCAACCTCTTCCAATTCCACCCAAAAAATAAGAACTGCTTCATGCTAGAAATGGTTGATATATAGCTGGTATAATGTACTAATGTTAGCTAGATTATTAATACAGAAAAATGTAAAGATATACTGGGTGTAATTGTAAGTAATCTATTACAGATATCAAAAATTTTTAAACATACTCGGGGTAAATTCGATTTAGAATGTTTAATAACAATGTGTTACCTAGCAACCACTGACAGTCCGGGAAATAAAACTTTTTGTTATTTTATCTACCATTAACTTTTATCCATTTCTTATAAACAACTTTATTACATAAAATTATACGACCAAGTTGCAAAGCAAGTCACTTACTAAAGAACATAGCTCACCATAAAGTTTTTGTAATCAGAACTATAACATTAAAATAATACAATAACTTCATAGGTTGCAATCCCTTAATGGAATTAAGGTTGTAACACCATAAGTTATACAATGATGATAATGGTAATTAATTTTTGTTTGACCAGTTTTATCTTATTATCTTGCTGTTTGTCCTTATTACTTAATCAACTCTTTATAATTCAATTACCTCCAGAAATTTTGATGCATACTTTGGTTGAATATAAAATGCATTGGTGTACAAATTCGTGTAAGTTTGTGATAACCCTACATAGGATTTTTTTATGGTTTGTTTACATTTATTCCAGATAGAATGTGCCCCGAGTACAATTAAATTATTTTTCAATAAAATCAACATCAAGTCAAACACGGACTTGAAGGTTAATAAAACATAAAAGTATAAAATATTACGAACATGCTTTAAATTTGATGATGCTCTGAGATGTAGTTAAAGTAACAATGTAGCGAATTTTCCTTCGCAGACATATTTTCCTGTGTAATAAGTGTTGTAATACTTAGATATAAAACCTTATATTTTGAAAAATGTGACGTTACAATATTTGGGACCCCTCCCCACCTATTGTCACACAATTTCACACTTCGTTGAGCCCTTCCTATCCCTTTAACGTGTAACGTAATTAATGCTCACTATTTTTTGTATACATTTAATTTACGTAGAATTATCCAAATAGTGTGCATTAATTATGTAGAATATTCATTAAATTAAGTTACCTGAAGTAATTGGATGGGGCAAGTGGATTTAATGAAATAACTGCTATTCATCACAAACTGTATTGTTAGATGGTTATCAGATGTACTTCTTTTGCTGAGTGGAAGGTTATATTAAAATACATGATAATAATTTAAAATATACTCTACAGTTGATCCTTATTGATTCCAGGTGAACTGTCAGAAATCAAGACATCAGACAATAAGGATGCTTCAAGAGACATAAGTCAAGAGTGTAAAAAAGGTTAGATTAACTTTATAATACACTAGCTGTGCCACGGGTTTACCCACTACTACATAAGAAAAAAAATAAACAAACAAATATAGTGGGATGTTATATAACCTATAGACTTCCTCCATAAATTTACTATTCAACACAAAAATATTTTTTTAATTCGAACTAGTAGTTCCTGAGATTAGCCTGTTCAACCAAATAAACTACTGCTTTATTATGATGGTATTATTTGAAGATAACAGTTAGTACAGTACTGCCTTAAGACAACATTTTTTCCAGTACAATATTGTGGTTCAAAAGGTAAACTAAGGCCGGTTTATATGTGACATTCCAACTAGTCAGAATTAATTAATTTATTATTTTTTTTTAACTAGATTTCGATCTCTAATAGAATGTAACTCACATTAGGTATAATTTCGGTTCAATTACTCATGTTGCTATATAAAAAAAGAGTCGAATATATTTTACAGTTACCTCCCAAGATCCATCAAGAGCACCATGCAAAAAAGCAAAGCAATTACGTATTGAAAGGAAACTGCAAAGACTGAAACAAAAGGGTATTGATGTAAGCACTTTACAGAAGAAACAGAATAAGGAAAAACAAGTGGAGGATTTTATTAATGAGTTACCAGAAGAAACTAAACGAAAATTAAAGGTTTGTTGTCATTAGATGATATAAATATGTATTTGACACTATTTTATTTGTTGATTTATTTATTGACCGTAAAAAAATTGCTAGGAAAAGCGGACTTAAGGCATTTTATCACGCAGGTTTGTGCTTGTGTGACTCACATGCAAGCCACTTGTATGTGATTATCATTTCATACATACTTTTCCCGTCATGCATGCACTTGCGTGATATGTGAAAGGTCCTTAGTGCTATATAGTTATGCTTAGTACATGTTAAATATATTTACAGATAAAGCTGGTTAGAACTAACCCACCTAGTCCTGAATGGTTGGAAACCGCAAAGGAGTCGCATCAAGTTTATGTCAAGTATCAAACAATTATTCATGGAGATAAGCCCGAGAAGTGTACTCAACCAAAGTTTGAAGACTTCTTAGTTCAAAGTCCACTATTGGTAAGGAAAGTTTATTATAAGATAATTTTTCATCAATTTTCATTTGATATCTTAGCAAGAATTGTTATAAAAGTGTTTTTAACTGATACCTTGCTAGATATGTAAATGTCATTAGTACCTCTGTACAATATGCAGAAAAGACGTAATTAAAATATTAAATTTATGTATTTTTACATCCCACACATGGTGTTATCGTATATTATCCTTTTTATGTTAGATACCTGAAGTTTTTATATCTAAAAATAAAAAAGACAACTATAAATTGTATAATGTAGCAAAATTTTTCATTGTAATTTTTCATTGTAAATTTTTCATTTTCTTTGCTATTACAATATATACCAAACATAAGGCAAATCTGTTAGAAAGAAAGTTTTAAAAATGATTTGTAAAAATGTAAAAGAACCTATAACTCCAGTGATAAAATTTTGGGGCATGAAGTAGTTCCAGCACAATTAGTGTAAAACAAAGATATCTGTTATAGATTTTATTTTTTCTGCTTTAGTTCTATAGACTAAACATTTTGCGAAGGTCGGATATAGGTTATTGAGATTCAAAAAGATTCTGTAATGAAACTATTTTTAATAAAATATTATGATGACAATTTTTTAGAGTGCTTCGGCTTCTGGGTTCCGTCCCTATTCAAATTTAAAATTTTTGAAATACTCCTCGATTGTAGTTTTAAAGCGGTGTTTTTTGTTAAAATTTTTGCTATTGTATCAATCTTAAGAACATCATTTTTTGTAGAACAAAAACCTGCAAATGTTAATGGGATTCATTTAAATCTGTGATGTCAATGTTTTTTTGTTACAGGAAGAACACAGTGAGTCTGGCCCACCATGTGGGTATGGTTCATTTCATCAACAGTACTGGTTAGATGGAAAAATAATTGCTGTGGGGGTCATTGACTTGTTACCAAAATGTGTATCGTCTGTTTACTTCTTTTATGACCCGCAATATAGACATCTTACTTTGGGGACATATGGAGCTCTCAGGTATGTTTATCAAATAAAACTTGGTAAACTCTTTTAGATTGAGTTTTGTATTTGAAGGTAAATATATTAAGTATCTCTTTTTGAAGAATACTATCTAGTGTATATGTCTATAATTGTAAAAAAATATTGAAATGAACCCAATAAACAGAAACATGTATTAAAATATTTATTTGTCACTTTTTAGAGAGATTGAATTTACGAGGCATTTACATTTGAGTGCTCCAGAACTGAAATATTACTACATGGGATTCTACATTCATTCTTGCCGAAAGATGAGATACAAAGGAAATTTCTTCCCATCAGATTTGTTGTGCCCGGAGACATACAAATGGATTCCCATACAAGACTGCATTCCTAAACTAGAAGTCACACCATACTCCAGGCTGGATCCTGATATTGATAGTATCGATGAGAATTATCCCACAGAAAATGATATTAACTATATGCCTATGTTGTTTAAGGGAGAAGTGACGTTATATAAGTTATATAAAAGAAAAATGGGAAAGAGAGCAGAAAATGCAGATGTGCTGATGGAATATGCAAAGTTAGTTGGTGCCAAGTCTGCTAAATCGTTGGTTATGTTTGTGTAGGTTTTTACTGGATAAGGGGAGTATGCATGCGACGTCTTGTTTACGTGCAGAGGACACACATAAGATGCAACTTAAATGCTATGAAAAAAAGCGTCGTGTTTTATACAAATGCGTTCATATATCGATGCAGAAGCGTAGATATATATCGTTGATATATCATTTGAGAATAGCAAGAATGTCAATCCAATTGCGCAGATATATCTATATAAATATTACATACAGATGTATCTATGCATCGGCTCAGAGATATTGATTAAAAAGTTGGTTTAACGAGCAACTGTTTAATGAGCAACGCCAGCATTGTTAAAATAATTGTAGCATCGTTTGCAATTAAAAAAGACCTTGTGTGTATACTCCTTAGACGAAGTTGTTAATGCATTATCTTAATTTTAATATATATTTGTGATCCCAACTCCATCTATAATAAACGTGAGAGGTAGATTACTTTTACTGGTTAGATACTTATTGCCATGAACTTATTGACTAGTCACCATCTTTGCATTTGCATTTTAATCGTAACTTCCCACCTCTCGAAACTCTAGTACAAATTTAATGTTTTGTATACTAGGTCCTTTAGAATAAGTATTGAACTTAAACTAATATATATTCTATGTATTTGTTGTGTAAATTGACGCAATGCCAATAAATATGCTATCTGCAACATATAGGTCCCACTACTAAGCTTTTATTAACAGAAATACCTTATTTATTTCTATATGTTATTATCAATCGTTCTCTCGTAACTTAATGATATCTTAGGGCTTAAATACATACTAACGATAGGACGTCTCAACTTGCGTGTGTTTCAGCCCTTAGTCACAGGAATAGGTCACACGTTTCATTTTATATAATGCATATTATACATTAATTTGTCTTTATCATGGAATTAAATTAATTATAGCAACGTATTCTTACACGATTATTTTTTATAGTAAGATTTAGCGAATTCTAAATCATTTCAGTAGGTTTTGTATACGGTAAAGTAAAATGGGTGATTAATAAATAATATGCGGATTTTCTTATATCATTGCCATGCAATAAGCGCTAACATTACATAATGAAGAGTTGTATACAATATTTTCTTAAATTAGATAGTATTCATTCCAAATACTAGCAAAAATAAATTGAAGTGTGAATGTTTATTGAAACGAATTTAATATTGAAGGTGATGTTTTATAAACCATTGGTAAATAATATTGTACAAAGCATGTAAAAATATAAGATACGTCGTGGTGTGTAATTAAAAAAAAACGGTGTAAGTACTCAATTCGGTTAATAAGAGTTATATAATGTGCTAAGAATATTTTACCAATAAAATTTTAACGCTGAAGCAAACTGTAATAATGTAATAGTATAACTTTGTAGTGTTACAATCTTGTACCTACGTATATTTTACGTGCACACTTATGAAGTGTCTTATTTATTAATAATTAAAAATCTTAGTCACTAAGTCCTTAAATGTGTTTGGAACTTAATAAATTTAATGAATAAATACTTGTTTTTTTTATGAATAAAATCGGATTTATAGAAAAATATGTTTTGCATACCATCTAAAGGTATGGAGATACTTGATAAGTATACGGATTAATCCTAAGTTTTCAACCTATCGTGATTTTGTGATTCTAATTATGATGAATGGACTAAAAGCTGATAAGAGTACCCAAACGAAATTAAAATGTCTGAGACAGCCTTTTATGAGGTTTTTTTTTTATATTATAGTAGTGCAATGAAGACATAGGTCTACCTGATCGTAAATAAACACGCACTCATGGGCATCTGTCATCAAGCCCAGGTAGACAAGTCTTACAAGTGTCTGCAAACATATCCATTAAAACGAAACACAACGCCACCTTTCACTATTGTTTAAGGCAGAAGTCTGTATGGTCCTTAGGTATTATCCATCGTCTTCAAAACTCTGAAACTACTTATCAATTCTATATGAAATGCCTTACCGACCTTACACTATGGACTATACAAAAGGGCTTCGAGCACTTTGACGCCGATGGCCACGGAAAGCATTATATATATAGTTTAAATTTCAATCCCACCAACAATAAAGATATGTTAAATAAAGATATTTGTACTTGCAAATTACCTTCTAATTCAAGTGGCTTTAACAATAATAATAATAATTAACTAGTAGTCGACTTAAGAAAATATACCGCTAATTGATTGCGCAATTTAACATCGTTGTTGAATTTTTTTGTGTTTTATCTATAACGTTTTTCTTTTTTTTCGATATTAATATTTATATTATGCCAGGTATAACAAAAATGAGGTACTATTTAAATTTAATAAGTAATACTACGCATATGTTTATTTTCGCTTAATGAAATTCAGTTTATACGTAAGTAGAAGTCTAGGAAAAATACAAGTCGTATGTTACACCCACATACTCAGAATCTTGTAATGACGACGGAATGCTAGATTTTATCAATAAATGCATCTAATAAAAGCTAGTTCTCCAGTGGAAACATTTATTTATAAATATATATAAAAATACAATATGATTTAATATAATATGTCATTATAAAAAGTATTAATCAATGTCTAAAGCCAAAAGGTACAATTTATAACTGTTTGTAAGCGCTAACCAATAAATTAATATGGTTAGTCAGTATATAAATTTAAAGAAAATACGCGTTTAAACTTAACTTAACCTTATCTGTATTATATTAATTTTAAAATAGTTTCATCAGCCGGCGGTATTCAAACAGTTTGATAGGGAAAAAGGTCTTAGACTTTTAGGGGGCTTAGTTTCTTCTGT
>DWLI01003519.1:0-11747 GCA_018249915.1 Cecropterus dorantes dorantes
TAATTCATCAGGCAAATATTTACAGTCTTTATGAATTGTCCAATCTGAAATAAATTTCCAAGTATTAGCATTTATTGTTAGCAGACCGATATCAAGACAAAAAAATCTCACTTAGCTGTAAACGAAGTTAAGTGCACAAAAAGTCTATTCACAAAACTGTAAATTTTGATTTGATCTGCCCAAACACTAGATTCTGTTTAAAATCTTAAATTCGATCGTAACAAACTAATTTCATAGGTTTTAAGTAAACAGAATTTGGCTTCGTTTAAAGGAAATGTCATCGTCTCTGGAACGAGCTGCATCTGTTTTTTGTCTCTTAACTTAAGAGAGAATAACAATAGATTTTTTATTGTATTGGTCACCACAAAAACTATCCAATTTCATAGCGAATCGCTTCAAAGATCGGTATCAGCGCACGCGTCGATCTAACTATTGTGATCGATAAAAGATCAATTGGTTATTTCACTAACTAACCCTTCTGAACCATTGATGAAATATAATATTTCATATCACAAGGGTTGAAGTAACAGAGGCACTGAACCGATGGAAACAAAAAAATCCTTTATTGTTAAAAGATTAAAGTATATATTCGCAACTGTAAGTGTTGCGGGTGCCATAATTTTTGGTGGTGTATAAATTTACCAAAAGCGCAATTGTGTTATTATTCCTTTATAACGCCCAAGTAATTGAAATGATTGTATGAAATACAAAACCGAATGGCTATTGATTGGTATTGTGGTATAGTAAGCTGGTTAATTTCAATTGATGTATTATCAATTGGAAAGATAAGAAAAGAAAACATTTATGTTATACTTTCTACGTCTATAGGCTTCCTGATTACAATGACAATTAGTGTAGCTAATTGTGGTTTAGATACATGAACTGAGCTAAAGTAAAGATTGTAAAATTGTTCATGGCTGATAACAATGTTATTAGAAGCTTATGTATAAGCAGAAATATATATATAAGCAATATATAGGCAGAAACTTTGGTATTCCAATTTAAATCTCCAGGCGAAAGTACGACTAAACTAAAGTAGGGTTAATTACACACCTATAATAGACATTTGTTACTTAAAAAAAAGTTCTCATTATTGGTATCCGTAATATTAAGAACTACTGTTACTAAAACATATGTATTATAAAATATACTAATTGAAAATTTCTTATTACGTTATGAAGTAAAAAAAATCAAGATATCCATGCCACGCATAGGTTTTTTGCCATATTCAAAAACTGGAAAAATGTAAAATTATGTTCGTGTCCAAACATAATAAATATTTATGTTTCAAAAGCTGAAAGTATTAATGTAAATTAAAATATTAAGTTAATTGGGCGTCTGCTGCACGCACCTGTCGGTGACATTGTCATGGCATCAAACAATAAAAATTAAAAAGAAAACCCAAAACATTAAAAAATTAACTTCTTAATTTCAGAATTCACTGTCATTACGACGAAATGAATTGCGATTCAATTAAGTAATTCTACTTAATCCTCCTTAAGCTTAACTTAAAGCCCCAATCAATTAAATTTTTATGACTTACACATGCCCAATTCAAAAATCAACTGACGTCTATATAAAATCACTTAATTGTCTGAGTATTAAATATCGTTGTAGCAACAATTTTTTTAATTATTACACTGCTAACTTTTATATAACAAACGATCAAATCTTTACAAAATAACGGTTTCTTAAACAGATAACAAAAGGCCTAATTAATGCACACGGACGTCCGCATCCCCGTGTTCTCACGATGTTTAATTACAACCCTGCAGATGTTTTGTTCCGCGATAAAAAATAAAGAACCCGAAAAAAAATCCACTCCCAAAATATTCATCAAACAAAGAATAATCAAGGATGACGCGCATCAAAACCGGATTTCAATTAGATATACAAAAGAAATTGTTTGCAGGGACGAACTTCTTGTTCCAAACAACTTTAATTATTCACCATCACAACTCAGATTCACCCAAAGCTCTACTCACACGATACCAAAAGCATCTAATGACACTCACAATAGAGCGGGTATAAAGAAAAAACCTGACCCCAAATAATTTATGAATCGAATTAAAAATTCCGCTATCCTTAAAATAAAGCTGAAAGTAAACACACATACTCAAAAAGACAGTCTTAGACTTTAATATGCAAAGCAGTATGCAAAATTACAACGGGTAGGGTCACTGGAACAGGCTATGCAAATCTCCGTGCGAAGTTAAAAGTGAAAAACAAATAGAAAAAACCGCCTGTATGGGAGAGTGATAAACATAAGAACAATTTTTTGTATTGTATGGACTTGCATATATTAAAAACTTACGGGCCTAGTGTCGTGCCTTGGGAGATCCTTTCACACAGTTCAGTATGCAAATTGGTGATACTACTTAATCTTTTATTTTAATGGCATCTTATTGTGTTTAATCTATTCAAGCTTTGTGGGGTGAGTATGATGAGAAAAAATGGAGTTCAAAATTAATGATTCAACGTATGCAAATATTCACTGTCTTCGCCTGTGGGAACTATTGGTGAAGTTTTCCGGGGTCCTGTTTAAAGAAACCGTTAACGACTATCTGAAGAAGTCTCTTTGTCTCATCGTGTACTTAAAAAATATGATTACAAAAAAGGCTTATATAAATGTTTTTTTAATTAATGGTTAGTTTAAGTGTACTTTTTCAGTGAGTACTGACTCTTTTTAACCAATTTCAATTTCCACCTTCTTTTTTAATTGGTGTAGGTATTAATTTTATGTAGGTCTATATTTTTTATGTTCCTATACATATAGGTATACTAATTACTCAGCCATTAGTGGTCTGATTACGAATTTTTGTTATGCAATTTTGAAATGTAAAAATCCGAAAATCAAATAATTGGATTTAATTTTGATGCTTTATTTATCATCAACTTTTTTCGATATGTTTGTATATTACCTACCTGTTTGTACAAAACCTATCATTACAATTAGATGTATTAGTAGAAGCTATGATTACAATTTATTAACACATTTTTATAACATTTCTAATCTTAGTAGCAAATTTATTGCAAAATCGTAGACATTGACCCATAAAAATATTAATTATAAGATGAGCAGTGAGATTGTGCTTGTACTTACATCATTTGTGTGTCACCGTTTATTAAATTTATTAATATTTTTCTTAACATACAACAGTTCCGTACGACATTATGCTTCTTGTGAAAGTAACTAAAATAAACTATTTTAGCTGTTTCAACATCAATTAATAATCTGAGATTTTAACTGAACACCTACTGAATACCTAAATAAATATCTATATTATTAAATCAAAAGTTGTGTTTTGCTATATTTATATTCTTAATCTTTTTATTTGTTTCAGGTACGTAATATTTATGCAGTTTGATTGAGTAAGTTTAAATTTATTTAAAATTATTGTCCCTCTTACTAATCGCGTAATTTTTGACCCTCGAGAACAATAACGATTATTATTATTTGCTAAAAAGATCCTTACGTATCGGGCATTCGTCGGGAGTAAGTTCTAATAGGGCGTGTAACGACATCTATTGGTAAATGATAGAACGAACTATCTTAGTTCCAAAGATCATCGCTAGATGGCGAGAGTGTTACTATAATAGTAACGATTCGAATGCGCTCGACTTTTATTATTCAAAACCTTTTATTTTTATTGGTAGTAAAGATTGAGTCGTACAATAATTTATTTTATCACATCCTTAGTTGAAAGATGTTTAATTTGATTAGGTTACTAAGCGGCATAAAGTATGAATCTTAAATTCCGGTAATGTTTCATTGCTTTTAAGTCTATTGTTATTTTATTTGCCTCTTATTTTATTGTAATGTATTATGCTAATTATTTTATAATTCTGCTTGTCTCGTAACCTTTTCGATGTATTGTCTCTTGTAAAATAAATAGGTTAAAGTATTTATTTGTTAGGTGAGTAGGTACAAAAGTAAACTTACATAAATAAAAGTGTATATAAAGAAATTATTATTAGATACTTTTGTTAAAAATTGCTTAGACTTTATACTATTATTCTATGGCCTTGACATTCTTTCAATTTAAACAATCATGGTAATATCATGAATATTTTTTGCATAAATCATCGTACAGGCCTATAAAATATATTTTAGTAGATAAGAATTGCAGATTTGATAAATGGACATATTTTTCAAACTTTCAATACCAGAACAATCATCATCATAAATCTTAAATAACTCGATT
Source organism: Cecropterus dorantes dorantes (assembly GCA_018249915.1). NCBI lineage: Eukaryota > Metazoa > Arthropoda > Insecta > Lepidoptera > Hesperiidae > Cecropterus > Cecropterus dorantes. The sequence continues at coordinate 4,206 of DWLI01003519.1, forward strand.
AGAAACAATAAAATTAATTGACCTTTCCCAAACCAGAAAAATTAAAATAGCGAAAATCATCAAATAAATAGAACATCTATTTTAATCAAATGAATTATTAACAACACCATAAAACCAGCGCATACGCAGCACACTTGCAAGACTCACGCACACTGTGACATACTGATGTCACACATGCGTCTAAACTTACGTGTTACGTGTGCACACATAGAAACGCTTCTCGGGCCATGTGGTAGCCGCCGAGTATTTTGACGAATTCCGATTAGACCATAGTGCGCGTTATGCAAGCTATATCTGTATATTTAATTCTTATTTTATAAATAATATAGATATATAAGAAATGAGTAGTGTACCTGAGAAATCCATCAGTCGACCATACATTCCTTGTATCCAAAAGGAGTAAATTGAAACGCCTCGAATATATTAATAAATATGTATATTGCTCATTATTAAACAAAAAGCGTTAATTTCTTGTATTAAAAATACGCAACGTTAACGCTACAGAGGTCAAATGATATATTAAAATTTTGCTAGGAAGAACCTTTGAATTGATTTTACCACCCATTAGGAACTCGAAACAATACTTGATATAATAATAACTTATTTTCATCTTATTCACATTTCAAGTCATATTTTCATTTTATTTTATTCACACATTTTATAATAATCATCACGTGAACATTCATAGCATTATTTAGCAACAAATACTATATTATACGAGTTTATAATAACATTTAAATCGTTCATCATACTCAAATCATATTTTTAAATATCCTTTTACTTATAACATTTATTATCCAAAAATATTATCCACATTCCTAAAGATCTCATACTAATACGGTATCCCATTATAATACAGCCTAATAAATAATAATTATTAATAATAGTGGTTATAATCTTACTAAGTAACAGAGCCAATATGACATTGTACGCAGTTTTCTTTTTTAATAACTAGATAGTAGTAATTTTTTTTAAATGAATAGTTAAGAGATTGGTTTATAATTGCACTTTTTGTTAGTAATCCTTCTCTTAAAAATCTTAATATTTGTCGTTCCTGCCTCCAATTTCAACGACGTAGAAACTCCGAATTTAGTTAGGACAAAACCATCTTGAAAACAAATTTGTTATTTAATTCTTTACCGTTTTTATAATATTGAAGTAACAAACGAGTTACTTACTATCAATAATATAATAATAATAATAATCGATTATTATACTTATTATTAATGCCATCCAAGGGAATCTGTCCTAATTACTACAAATGCGTTGCTACCCCTGATGACTAAGTTGGAACGCCTAAAATAATGATAATAATAATAATATGTCACCCTTCAGGTCACAATACAGCCGCGTTTACTACTACTGTTATTACACACAAATAAGAAACTTAATAAAGTTTCGTTGGCAAAACTTTTATAACATTATTACGTAATAAATTAGTACTTATATTTTAAGATACTGAATTCAAATTTGAGAGTACAACCGCGGTTACGAACACGGCGCCTCCCATGACGTGTTCCGGCGGGAGGGGGGGCAAACCTGATTTTCGGTCTATGTTGACCTTGCAGCGGACGCGTTACGTCACATATTATAATGCCTTAATTCCTCGTCACTCACGATACAAACTACACCTTAATGTCTTAAGAATAAAGTTGAGTCAACGTTCCTATAAAGATATGTTTATATCTCATTGCTTAAAGGAGTAAATGCGGCGCGTACACAATTGATTTTGTTGATTTATGACTTGTCGTAAAGTTTAAATCACAGTGCAGTTGATTGGTTGTTATACCGTTTAAGAACGGTACTGGTATAGTATTTCGCTACCTACGCCGGAGGTTTTTCCGCCTGTGTCTTTCCGCGTTTGTTTCATTATAGTTAGTTTGTTGCGACTGTACTTTGCTCGGGAAAGCGCACCCGGAATTGTCGCTTTTCTACACAACTGTAGGCAATTGATTGACACTTTTTATTTGAATGTTCCACTTAAATTGTTTAACGATAAACCGAGTTGTTAATTTCGTTCTATTAGGATTATGTAACGTTGAGAGAATCTTAAGTTAAGTGGCATCTTCTGCCCAAGGACATTAATATGTTCCAAATACAAATAATGTATTTTTTATATTAACTGATCAGTAAGTAGGTACTTATTTAAAATTTCCTTAGTCCTGCGGCTTGTATAGATCGTAATAGTTATACAAAAATAAGTGACATGAAAAGTGGTCGACAATCGGATGGGTGACCACTAGTGGCTAAACAGCGGCCTTGTTAAGCCATAGGTACCCGTTTTTATAATCGAATTGCATTTAAGACCTTGAAACCTGACGGACCTACGCATTTGAGCAACTTAGAGTATAGACCTCAGAGACCATATTTCACATGAGACGACCATTTAGTCTTCGGGACAAGCAACGCATGTGTAATTGACTACAGATAGAACCCCTGTGCTGTATGAAGTTGCTTACAGATCTCCATGGACGGCAGTGACTTATCATCAGGTGGATTTCATGCTCGTTTGCTATTTTAATACGATAGATTATACTTCTCGATACGATGATAGAATTTAATTCTCTCTTTAAATCTACATAGACTTGGTCACAGATCATGGGTAGCGGTAGGCACTTAATACCCTACTTAATACCTGTTTAAAGTATCATCAACATAGGTATTCGCGTACCATATTGTAGTTAGACATGTTAATTAGAGCCTTTAATCAATTTTAATTACGATAAAGTAAATACATGAAAACGACCAGGCTAGGTTTTTAAATATTCTTTATTTATTATATAGAATCGGAAAGGATGATAGAATATTTTTTAAATATGAACATCTTAAGATGATTTTATTATTTATTACTAGCTGTGCTCCGCGGTTTCACCTGCTGTTACATAAGAAAAAAAACAAAGAAACATATACAGCATAATGTTATATAGCCTATAACCTTCCTCGTTAAATTTTCTATTTAATACAAAAATATTTTTTCAACTCGAACCAGTAGATACTGAGATTAGTCCGTTCAAGCAAACAAACTCTACTGATTTATAATATTAGTATAGATAGTCTTAATTATCCTCTTACACTAAATGATTCAAATGTTTTACAATGCACTAGAATGGAGGCTCTATATTGAAAATAAGATAAGATAAGATAAGAGAAACAATAAAAAACTATCCTATTCATATGTACTAACGCTTATTTAAATATATTTAACCACGTCTTTGAAAAGCAGACTCTCCCTACTTTGTTTAAGTATAAGAAGTAGAAATCCTAGATAATATTTTTCATATCATGTAATGAAGTTAAGTACCTACATATTTTATAAAAATGCTTATAAAATAAATAATAGTTGTAAGTATTAAGTGATATTTTATTGACTAAGACACAAACTCAGAAATTCAAATTTATTGTTCTAGCCTATTTGGTGTTATAATTATTTTTTCAAATGTTTTAATGGCCTTGACATCTTGCCTTTCAGCCCAACTTAGTATCAACTTTCATCATCGATATTATGAGATGATCATAGACAATAGATTAGTTTCTTACAGTACGAAATATTTTAACTATCATTTTATTTAATCAGCCAGACATTAAAAAAACAAAACGAAATAAACTTCCATAATATGAATAATATAATAAAATTGTTCACAATTATACAATAAATATATGCAGAATTATAAAATTATTTATAATTACAAAAATTCGCGGTACGTGTGTACTTGTGATCACGTCGCGCCAAGATAATTCTGATAACCGAATTATAATTACACAAAACAGGTTCCCCTATTTGTTTTTTATGCAAATCAACAGCTCAAATGCAATTAATGTTCATAATACCTAACTCGGACGCAAACTCGTTTCCAAAAAGATTTATTTTGGTCTCACACGATTAATATTCATTTAGAATTGATATACTGCGGTTTTCTGACATAAATTGAATAGAATAATACCTTTTTATTTTAAAACAATGTCTATATGCTATACTATATGTGGCTCGGACAATTCCGAATGCATTTGCGAATCTTCTATTGCAAGAAATGCCAGGAGAATTTAAAGACAATTAAAATTAAAAAAGAAAATAACGTTTACAAACTAGTTTCCAGTTTAAAATATCGACTTATCTTATAAATATTATAATTATTTACCTATTTGTATATCTATTAGGTAATATATTACATGTAACGAACATTCATTATATGTATTTGTGTTCTTGCATAGATTATAATATTATTTGTTATCTGTTGCACGTATTAACATATTCGTCGTAAAATTTATGTGACCGATTGCCTTTTCGCTAATTTATTAGAGACAATAAAATTTGCCTACCTTATTACGCAAATTTTATTCGATGCAGCAATAAAATAAAACTTTCATAAGTATCATCTTCACAAGGCCCGACAAAAACGCTTCGTGTTACATTGTATAGTTTTTCGGACGCTTCTTATCCGCCATTTTGTTTTTTGTTTTACGCGCGAAAAAAAGCGAAACCGCGCGGATTGTTTTTGTAAAAGGTTTTTTTCTTTAAAATACTGGGTCACTGTGTTTCTATTTGTCCTTTGACTGGTTTACGTCGATTTTTATTCTAATTCGTCGCTTCTGAGTCACGATAACCGTTTTCTGCAAGAATTTTGTTGTTGACCGTTTAATTTATTCAAGTTATACATTTTATTCATACAATTAGGGCTCGATATGGCTTTATTATTTGTTTACATGTGTGGTTCATCGCCCAAGCGTTTTCCTTTTTGAGTTGAGATGCTATACAATTCTACGTTTGATACTATTTTGATGATATAATTATTTGCTTATAAAAGCATTTACAAACGCTGGTCATTTGAAAGTATAGAACATTGCCTTAAATTATCAATTTGAAACCAACAAAGATAATATATTTTTTTAATTATTTGAACAAGTAACAGTAAAATGCTGTACTGACTTTAAAGGATTTGGTAAATGACACATACTTAGACGTGTCTTTCTAACTTAGCCTCTTTTACTATTACTATTATTAAACTATATTATTATGATTATTATTATACTATTTCCTCTAATAGAGAATACAATCAGTAGCAGAAGCAGGTAAGACTAGAATTATTCGGGGGTAATTATACGAATAGAGGTGTCAGTTGCCATTTACCATCAGATGAATTACACATTTCTTTGCTATTTTAATAAATCTATGAATATAACATAGATAAACAGAAAAGAGAATAAAAAAAACTTAAAATTATTCCTGTACCTATATATACATATATACTTTATACAAAAATATTTTTACAAATAAAATAAACTATCTAGAATGGCCGCGTGGGGCATGGTTCAAAAATAATAATAATAATTTCAATAAATAGGTAAATAATAGAAAAAACATAAAGTAATTTTTGAATTGTGTTCATTTACTTCTTTTTTGAGTTTATATTCTGTTCCTTCCTTTCCTATCCTACTTTATATTCTTTTTTTAAATTCTTTAGATTCTTAATTCAGATTCTTATTTTTCTTCTTATTTTATTTCACTAACAGTATTAATTAAATTGCAGCTAAACGTAATATTTTAAATAAATTTAACAGAATTAAATTTGCTCTAACTAACTACATAAAATAAAATGGATGTCTTAAATTCCAAAACTTATTTATAAACAAAAATAACAACAATTCCAAATCGTTACATTATGCATATGCGAAGCAATCATTAGTATCAGCTTATGCATACAACATTTTTCTAAGCATATGCAAGTAATGAATTTTTCCTAAGCATATAAAAACAGATGTACGAGTATGTCAGGAAAAAAATTGTCTCTGATCTGAAATCATAGTCAAAGCACTATTTAATATTTTTAAAAGTTTTTTGGGTTTTTATTAATGCCAGGAAAAGATCTGGTTCTACGTATGTTTAATTTACTAATTGTACCATCGATGTTTACAGACAAAAATAGATGAATTCATAACTTAGTTATTTGGGAAGCAATTAATCTATTTGAAATTATTATAGACAGATAAATAATTGATTAACGTAATTATAACTTAATGAATATTAATATTAACACATGACAGTGATTTAATTGACTAATTAAATTAAATTTAACACCATTTTATGTGATGGGGACATTTTTAGTGTACCTAGTCAAATAGAATCCCTATTTGACTTTGAAAATTACTCTCAATTTTGTAGATTTTGTCATGATGTTATCCTTGACCATTTAAATAATTAAATTCACTAATCAGAAGTGCGTGGTTCAGATTGTACCCACAAACTCGAACAGGTTGACAAGAAGATTTCAAACTTCTAAGCTATCATCAATTTTTCTATGCTCGTTTTGTAATTCTATATTTTCCATGCTCATTTCCTAGTTTTATATTTTCTTTGCTGGTTTGCTAATTCTATATTTTTCCTTGTTCGTTTACTATGTTACATTTTTCCATGATCGTTTGCTACTTCTATATTTTTCCATATTCGTTTGCTACATCCATATTATTCCATGCATGTTTGCTACTTGTATTTTGTTCTATGCTCGTTAGCTACTTCAATATTTCTCTATGTTTGGTTCTTTTACATTTTTCATGCTTGTTTGCTCTTTCTATATATTCCCATCCACATTTACTTCTTGCATATTGTTCCATGCATGTTTGCTTGTATATTGTTGTATGCTCGTCAGCTACTTCCATATTTCTCTATTCTCGTTTGGATTTTTTACATTTTTCATGCTCGTTTGCTCCTTCTATATATTTTCATCTCCATTTTTTTCTTACTCATTTTTCCATGTTCATTACCTATTCCGATCTCTTAAACACCGTCTCTACGAACTCTGGAACTATGGATTTTATTAGTTATCTTTCAATATAACATATTAATATACGTATGTACATATCGTTTATTCGCCTTCAACTTAAATCCTTGACTTTGTACTCATGATGTAATATAACCAGAAACATACGCCGAAACTCAATTCGTGTCGATGATTGATCGAAAAAAAACAACAAATATTAAGAGGTGCTGTTTTATTATATCTAAGTATACGTTTTCGAGTTATGTCTGTTTGAAATTAATACCTTTTACGTCGTAATCCAAACAGATGTTTTATAAGATTGAAGTAGCTACACGTGAATGGACATGCAGTTCACCTGATAGTATGTTTTTTTGGCAAATGTGTAGTTGCTGTTGGCTCTACTGGCCTTGACAGCTTCCCCGGGTTTTTATGGCGAGCCTAAAGCTCAAGCCGGGATAAGACTGGGCCGGTAGGGGGGTGGCTTTGGTTCCCGTTGCCGTACCTCGACCTTCCGCCTTCGAGGTGGGGTGACCTTGTGATGGTTGTGCTGTGATAGTAAGTCAGCCATGGAATTCTTAAACCTGTTCCATATAGATTAGGGGCTCTACCTGAATCCGATTTTTTTTTTTCATATATAATATTGAAGTAGCAAACGCATGTAGAGCATGCAGTCCACCTGATGGTAAGTGATCACTGCCGCCCATAGACATCTATAAGTAACTTCAAATAGAACATAAGTTCTATCTGAAGTCAAACACAGATGCGTTGCTACTCCCGAGGACTGAGATGG